>DWJZ01003603.1:0-16734 GCA_018249125.1 Asbolis capucinus
GCATAAAAAATTGGAAAATTCGAGAAAAAAGCGACGAAAAATTCCAACGCCATAAGCACCAGAATCGTGTTAGGAATGCATATTTTTTTTATTCGGTACGCTGTCATTTACACCCTGTATATTTTTATCTAGCACATAAATACAATACAATGTGAATTTGTGTCGGGGTTAGGGACAAAGTCATTGAAATTTTAAACCACGTGAAGGCCTCCATCAAAACCGCCATCCGACGATAACTTAGTCGGACATCACGTCAATTTGACAGGCCGATTGGTCTAGTGGTTAGTGAACCTGACTACTACGCCCGAGGTCGTGGGTTCGATTCCCACCCAGGTCAAACTTTTCTGTGATGAGCAGGAATGTTTGTTTTGTGTGTCCGGGTGTTTAATAGAAATATCTATTTAAGTATGTATGTATTTAAAAGTATATATGGATGTTTATCAGTTGTCCTTATCACCATAGCACAAGTTAACGCGTAGTTCAGATGGCCGTGTGTGTTGTCCAAAAATATTTATTTATTTTAACCTACTAATGCTGACGTGACACCAAAATGGACTTTGTGATCAGGTGCATGCGGATGCGGCGCGGCGCGATGGTCGCGAGGGGCGCGGGGCAGCGGGCGCGCGGGGACGCATGGCGGCGCTCAACGACGCCGTGCGGCACGCCACCGACGGCTTCGTGGGCATCCTCGACATGTTCGGCTTCGAGGACGCCGCGCCCGCGCGCCTCGAGCATCTGTGTGCCAACCTCTGTGCGGAGACCATGCAGCACTTCTACAACACGCACGTCTTCAAGGTGAGCTCGTGCTCATCGACCACGTAACCTATAGACACCACACGTAGGGAACACACTGTAGACCTAACATATGATTTTTGGAACTCACATTAGATGTCGCGCGCAATGTCGCCTGTAGTATCGACCACTAATGATTACGTAGAATCACTTATGAACCTACGGCTTATGCAAAATAAATACGTTGTTAATAGAAAAGTGAAATAAATCAACTCTGATTTGTAAAATTATTCAGTTGTTATCATAAATAGAGGTCGGAGAGTGTGTGACGAGGTTGATGTGATGTTTGCAGTCGTCGGCAGAGTCGTGCCGCGAGGAGGGCGTGGCGGGCGCGCTAGAGGTGGAGTATGTGGACAACGTGCCTTGCATCGACTTGGTGTCGTCGCTGCGCGCCGGCCTACTCGCCGCGCTGGACGCAGAGTGCGCGGCGCGCGGCTCTCCCGACCAGTACGTCGCAAGGATCAAGGCGGCGCACAGGTATGAAAAAGAAGTGCATTCACACCCATAATTCATTCTTTTGTCACCTAAATAGTGGATACTTGTCCGGGAATCCGAGACTCTTATGTTCAGGATCAGTACAGACATGGCCGTTCCTTTCCGACCAAGTATAAAAATATGAATCTTTAGTAGGTAACGTGGATATAAAATATAATTTATGTCAGTAATACTTTATTTAGTTTGTCTCATTCTTCAACGTTATATTAAGGAAGCGATTAAAGTCAAAGTTAATATTTAATGTAGGTATTTTCAATACAAGTATGAACGTAATTTATTTAAAGTTCGTTTCGGAAAGATGCCCCAATGCCATTATAGCTTTTAATATGCCCTGTATTTCTGAGTCATATACTAACGGTGTGGTGCGGCGGCAGGGGTCATCCGCGGCTGGCTGAAGCGCGGCCGCCGCATACGCGGCGCTTCGCGGTGCGGCACTACGCGGGCGAGGTGACGTACGACGCGAGCGAGTTCCTCGACGCGAACCGCGACGCCGTGCCAGACGAGCTGCTCGCCGCCTTCGACACGCGCGCTTGCGAGTTCGGCTTCGCCACGCACCTCTTCGGGGCCGAGCTCAAGGTATAGACTTTGTTTTTTTTTACCAAATATATTTTAAATAAAATAGTTTCATGTCTAAAAGTAAAAGAAACAAGAAACAAAATGTCATCAATTCCCGATACTAAAATGTCAGTTTCAGTAGGACAGGCTAATTAGAAGATAGGGTTAAAATTCCTTACTTATTTATTTGCAATTATCCATATCTCAGATGATCATTACCGCGTTGCGAAGTTTCCTTAGTTAAAAAAAAAGACTTATGTTGCGAAGGTAGTGATGGTTACATCCTCCATGGGCTCATTTAGTTAGCGAACTAATTTATTCCGTAGACACAAATATGGGATACATATCATCAAAACATTTCAGTCAGAAGATGAGATTTTGTGATACATACAAACTGACGAACGTGTATGTATTTGCAGGCCCTCGCGGCGGCGGGTGGGCCGGCGGGCGCCGTGTTCCGCGCGTCGCCCACGGCGGCCGGCGCGGGCGGCGGCGGCTCCACGCTGACGCAGGACTTCCACACGCGGCTCGACAACCTGCTGCGCACGCTAGTGCATGCGCGCCCACACTTCGTACGCTGCGTGCGTGCCAACGCCACCGAGACGCCCATGCTGTTTGAGCGCGCCACCGTCGCCAGACAGGTACTGTTTATGATAACGGAGGAACACGAGAATTTGCTCCCGTTGTTATGGGTCACATTAGTGTAATTTTTGACCCTAGTTGCTTCAGCGATGTACTGTTTCCCTGTGTTATGTCTTCGCTGTGCGTGGTATCACGTTTTTTCTCACAGGCAATGCGTTTCTCACACCCTAGCTCGGTGTTTCTAATGTCTTTGAGCGGTAATCACTTATCACATTTTGCTTCACTTAAAAATTTGTGTGTTCCTATGTAAACTACCTAATGCCTAGTTTCGGAGTAACTCCGGCGCGGTTGGACACTCAATCTTGGCCGATTTGATTTTCTGATATCATATTTAATGCCGCTAGGTACTTTGACCACCTGGTTAATTTGCTTTTTTTAAGACCGTGACATGAAAAATGTTTTATACCTTTGGTAACCGGCGTTACGGATAACGGAAATAAATAAAGACACAGTGAAGGGCCCCTGTGATAAATATCTAACGTATATTGACACTAAGTCGCAAAATAGATAACGTTGCCGCGAACTGCTCGTGGACATTCCGGCATTCGTGACTACGTCATCTATACTGTCAAACTCAAAGTGCATTTTTTCTGCACATTGAATAGTGTATTTTTAAAATTTTGCGCTCTAATATCGAGATAGAGCATTTTTTTTAAATTGTTGTATGTCTGTACAAACGCGCATCATATGAAAACCCGCGGACAGATTAGCGGACGAAAGCTACAGTACAACTAGTACAGTATATTTATGATTGAACGTAGAGTATATAAGTATACTACCTATTGACCTAAGTGTTAAACGACAACCTACGTACTAATATAACGAATAAAATATTTGTTATGTTCGTGATAGACTATAATTCCGAACGTTGCAGGTTCGCGCATTGCAAATCTTGGAAACGGTGCAACTGATGGCGAGCGGGTACCCACACCGAATGCGGTTCAAGGCGTTCAGCGGACGGTACCGCGCGCTGTGGCGGCGGGCGAGCGCGGCGACAGGCGGTGCGGGCGCCGGCGTGGACCGCGAGTCCGGCGCGGCGTGCGCACGCGTGCTGCGGGCCGTGGAGGCTGCTGCTGCGCCGCCCGCGCCCTCCTCCCCCGCCGCCGTCCGCTGGGCGCTCGGCAAGAGACACGTCTTCCTCAGCGAAGGCATGCGACAGGTATACCAAGCCTTACAATCCACTCGGTCCGGAAACCACGTTTATCTTTAAATCATCCCTTTACGTGCTTTACCACGATTTTACGTGGTGTCCAAAGCACGTAAGTGCTCATAAAGTTTTCGACAATAGCCGTCAGCTATTGCAAATTTTTTTGATCGCTAACAATTAGACATGATTTTTATTTAGTTATATCAGTTGTATCAGACTATTATATCAGACAGTTATATCAGACTGTCGTTCCAGTTACAAAAAAATAACAGCAACAAATCACCGATAGATTATCACTTCAATCGCTCTAAAACATTCATAATGATGGTCACGTTGGTTACATTTTATAGCTTTTTTGTGACTTTATAACCACTGGCTATGTACATGTCACGATGATCTACAGTAACGAAGTTGTATAGATTTGTATACATATGAAAAAACCTAGTTAAAAATTGGTGATATTAATAATAATAATTATTAAAAACAATATATTACTTTACTCTAATATAAGAATTTAAAAAATGTCATACAAGAATTTTTATAGCCCTATATTTTTCATATATAACAATGAAAATAAACAGTAAAAAATTCAATTAAAAAATCTATCATGAAGTATGAATGATTGAATTAAATAAACAATTAATCGTCATATAGAAAATGAATGCTTTTTATGTAGATAATTAATGACATAAACAAAATTAATATATTCTTCGTTCGGAAATAAGCGGCCGCGTTCGCCTCGCTCCCTATATCCCGCTTGGACCCTAACCGCCTACCTGCGATCTCGAGACCGCAACGATTTTACAAATTAAAATATCCCCAAGTGTCATTCCTGATTCCTGAGCGGAGGTGGCTACGTGACGTTTTTAGGCCAAAAAAGAAAAAATATTTCCGAGTTAATTAAAATTTAGGCAATGCAATTTTGTTTAAAAAAGGCGTTAGATGGTTAAGTGTTTATCAACATTTGTACCACTCGGGCAAACCCTTGTATTTATGTAAAGGATACTGCAAATAATGAATTTCATAATACTTATTTATATCACTAACAGAAATGAAAATTTAACAAGGTTCGTTAAAATTATTAACTTTAATTTTATTCTAGACATATACTCATTACCTCTTTCCATTTATTTGTAATCATGTCGAAGCCTAGAAAGCGAAAAGGTTTTCGAGGGAGCATTGAGAACCGAGAAGTTCCGCGGAATAGAAGGGTTAACCTCCTTTCAATAAACACAGTTCCTAAACGTTCCGCCGTGATTGCTGTGAATGCACGCCTGATATGACTAATGTGATCCGACGTTCCACGTTACAACAAGCAAGTCTTACTTTGCCACGTTGATATGTCATCTTGTCACCGCGATCACTTTTGACGTAGATCAAGTTAGTTGTGACACACAAGATGTTGAGCTACAATGGAGTAATTTTAAACCTCAATTATTGACAGGCCGGTTGGTCTAATGGTTAGTGAACCTGACTACTACACCGAAGGTCGTGGGTTCGATTCCCACTCAGGTTAAACTTTTCTTTGTTCGGGAATGTTTGTTCTGTGTCTCGGTGTAAATATCTATAAAAGCGTGTATATAAAAGTATATATGTATGTTTATCAGTTGTCTGATCACCATAGTGTACTCGCTAACGCTTACTTTGGAATCAGATGGCCGTTTGTGAGTTGTCCAAAGATATTTATTTATTTTATTTACATTTATTATAAGAAAGTGTTTGTTAAAGCCAAATTAGAGTAAGTCATTTTTAATATAGATTTCTGAGACCCTGCATAGTTGAAATTGAAGCCTAAAGCCAATCATTGACCAAATTTCATCCCGTTCTATTTTTAGGTATTGGAAAGAATGAGGCGCGCGCGACGGCAGGCGGCGGCCGAGCGCATCCAGACAGCGTGGCGGCGGCACCGGGCGCGGGGAGGGGCGCGCGGCGCGGGGGGCGCCCCGCCGGTGTGTCCCGTCCCCCCCGCGCCGCCTGCCCGCCCGCGCCCCGCACCCATTGCTGGCACCCCCCCGCCTGACCCCACGGACAAATGCGACCCGGCAGTCGTCAAGCGTACCTGCTCGCTTTTTGGACTAGACTTGGTGAGTAATGCTCGTGACGGAAACCCGACAGCGGTTCAATCGGGAGACGAATCGCCATAAAATGGAG
Organism: Asbolis capucinus; assembly: GCA_018249125.1. NCBI lineage: Eukaryota > Metazoa > Arthropoda > Insecta > Lepidoptera > Hesperiidae > Asbolis > Asbolis capucinus. The sequence continues at coordinate 5,783 of DWJZ01003603.1, forward strand.
ATACTTGGATAGCGGCGGCTTTGATGTTATAAACAGCGAAGGCACCGGTCGCTTCGTTCCTGCCGTTAAACAGTTTTATGTTCGGAGCGAACGTCCAAGTCTATTAACCAGATCGTCTACCTTAATGTTTACGACAGTAAAAACATTTATTGTAAGTGTATTGACGAATGTAAGTATTTTAAGAATTATTGATGATGTGTGCAGGAGCGGCCGCCGCCGCTGCCGCCGTCGCGCGCCTACACGGTTTCTAACGGCGTGAAGCTGGCGTACCCGCAGCTGCGGCTGGTGGCGTGCGACTGGGACGAGGCGGGCGCGCCGGCCGCCGCCGTGCGCTTGCGCGTCGGTGACTCCGTGCTGGCGCTCGGCGCCGCGCGTCGCGGACACATCGCCGTGCAGGTACACTCTGGGCATCACGTCAATAATGGACAGCCCCTTGCCGAAACGATACCGGATGTTTCCGCTACAGCGTGCAATGTCGGTTTGCCGCAGGTCTGCGGGCGCACGGTGCCGGTGCCGCACGGCGTGCTGGCTCCGCCGCGTGCGCCGCCTGCCCCCCGCGCCGCGCCGCCGGCACCGCGAGCCGCGCCTCCGCCGCCGCCCGCCCCCGCCTGATCAAGGGCGGGCGGCGGCCGGAGCCCCCCGACACGCGAGCCGACGATGCGGCTATTGGTGCCTTATATTCGATAAGTGTAAATATTAGCGTTAAGTATTTATGTGCCGGAGCCACGGCGGCGGCAGTGCTCCGCGACCAGTATTACTGTACCATAAGTCCCAGGAGCCGCGCGCCCCGACGCCAGCTTTACCTGATAAGTTCGAGCTCCATTCGACCGTCGGTGCTGATATTATTTTTAAAGCCGTAGGATATTTTCCCGATAATATAATTATTTAATATGATGAAAGTATTAAAAGAACATTATATTTAATGTAGCAACGCGTAGTAACTCGCAGCGACCGACCTGCCGACCGCGGTGTAGGACTGTAGCTCCGATCAACAACCTCCGCGGCACCGATGTGCTCCTCCACCTGCGTGTGGCTTCTCACCTGTACCTGAGGTGGCAATTTCCAGCTACACCGATGTCTGTCGCGCCACCAATTATACCACCTATCCAACGCCATAATATTATATTCTCGTTGATATTCGATGGTTACCGACCGATATCAGCGTAGCAGGAACTCACATTTTCTGTCTTCCAGATATGTACATAGTTTTTTAAAAGAGACTACTGTTTACTCATGAAATAAAAATAATGTATCTACAATTAAGGGTTTCAGCAATGATATTGCTACTTGGATTCTGTGAGTAGCCAGCCATAGGATGTGAACGAAATCTCAGTTAGAAATGGCTTCCTTCACATAGCCTGTGTAGTGTGTGCGTGCGGCCAACTTACACTAAATTAATATTTCGTTTTGAACATTTTTACCAAAATTGTTTACATTGTTTAGAACCATTCAAAGCTGTTACTATTATCAAAACTACATATAACAGCGGCAGTCGCCGACGATGACGTCACTATGCCGTTGGCCGCATGTTATATTTCCCGGCTTCATGTGCAATAATGTATTATTCTTGAGTATCGCTGTATCTGTTTCTAGTGCGGGGCTGTGAATGAAAGTTGTGTTAGGATTATAATATTCCGTTTAGTTGTTTGATGTCCGCTCATTTATGTATTTTACTGCCGCTACTGTAATTGTTGATCGGAGTGCGGGACAGTGCCCCGAGCGGCCAGGCTCGGCCGGAGCCACGTCATCCTGCAGGCGAGAGACAGACCAAGTTTCTAGCTGCAATTTATTAAACAAGTCTTCCAGTATTTTTTTTGTAAAATAGACTGTGTGCAATTTATTACTTTTCAAGTGTAATAACTGCCAAATTGCAACCTGTCAATCTGGTCAATGCAGCCATCTGCTTTACCATCTAAGACGAGCCCTGGTCGAGCCTCCCGCTACCGACAAGATGTATCTGTTACCAATCGATATGCAATATGCATAAACTTTAATGATAGTAAAGTTTCCCGAACGATTCCCCGAGCGACACATCCGGTCCGGTTCCGCGCCCTCGGCCCGCGCCCCCCGGCCCGCGGACCGCGGCGCCGCCGTCTTGCCAACATGAGTCTGATACCTTTATACATTCGAGATGTTTTATTAAACGTTAGCCTCGTAAGGTACAAAATAAAGAGTATATTTTGAAATCGTTTTTTACTTGCACCATCACACAGCGACTGCGGCATTGAGGCGTGCGGGCGGCGCGGAGGGAGGGAGAGGGTCAGCCTGCGAGCATTGTGTACTGAGACTGAAATGGACGACGGAGACAACATGCATTTTGCCAAGTTTTGAAGCACCACCTCCCCCCGCCCAACCCCGTTCTTCGCACCCCATGCAATAAAATTCATAAATAAAATTTATTACAATTTTCATTGCATATATTTTTACAGAAATATGTGAAGATACAAGTCGACAGTAATAAAAAACATTACTAAAAATTATGATTACGCAATTTAATAACTACATTAAATAATGCTACTTCTCTCGTTTAAATATAACAACATTAATAATATTTAGAAATGCAAGGACAACTTTAGTTCATTAAATATTAATATAATATAAAGAGCTATCTCCACGCAGTTAAACATCCTATACTAGAGCAACGTTAAGGTCCCACGGAGCAAGAGGAATAATGTTACAAGACCACAATATAACAGTGTCTACATCACCACTGCAGCTTCGTTGAGATATCACACAGCGCCGCCGCGCCACACTGGCCCTCTGAGCTACCACGCGCGAGGCAAGAGGGCGAGGACTTCCTCCACCTCTTGCGTTCATCCTCGCCACTATAAAGTGGTTAACAATTTCATTGAGATTCAAGTGCGCAGTTCAGAAAAGCCATGTGGCTTGGCTGAAGCCCCAAAGGCAGCAGGTCAACGCCACAGCGGTCCATCGCTCCGACATGTTCCAGGTGATACAGACGTAGCGAGGAAGCCGCTAGGCGCATTAAATTCACTAAAAGTATACAAAAATACATCGACCGCGGTCTATAGGCAGCTAGCAGTAGCACAGTAAATGCAGCAGTAGGTAGACAGACTAATAAAAATTTGGCCACAACGATTCATGTCCCACATGCGTTAACAGAGACACGACTCGCCATACAAATACAATAATACTGAGTCAACATGAATAAGGTTCAAAGAAGTGTAAAGGATCAAAAACTTAAGCTACTCACACGCTGAGACGGCCCGTTTGGAGCGAAACCATTTTCGGAAGGTTATTAGGCTTGACTTGACGGTACAACAAGAAATCTGATAAGTTAGTTCTCAGAAATTTTACAGTGCAACTTTAACATAATTGAGCATCAGATCAACGTCGACGGTAAGTCGTGAACTGTGCATGGACGAGCAATTTTAAAACTGCACCCTGGACCTCAGGGCCTGCTACAAACGGACCGAATCCTCTATCGTTTCTATATAACGAGCCGCCAAGTTATCAATCTGCACAACGACGAGAGCATACTTTACATATTTCAGTTCATCACTAACGATCAACACACTACATGAAGCCGGCGGGCCGACTCCGACAGTCGTACTGCCAATTTACAAAACATTACTATGTAACTTTGTAAAGAATTTGAAATACTTAACAATTTAAGACACTTGAACTATCAATACAACATTATTTCACAACAGACAATAATTTCCTTAATTAGGAGCGAGCGTGCGCCATCAATGCGTTTCAATACAAACACGACTCACATTTACACGATACATTTTCATATTTCGATATCGATTTTAGATTTGATATTCGATTTTTAATCGATGCCGGTCAAATCATGCGCGCACACTTGCCCCAATCTTCTCTCGGCAGTTTACGTACATTGAACACACGCTAAGGCAGTGATGTGGTCGGGGGCAGCGTGGGAAGCGAGCGCTCCCACTAACGTCTGCCCCTCGTCGGTATCATTCGTATCGTTTTAAAATTATATTACACGATCGTTGGAACGAAAGCGACTCCGAGTAGTTCTTGACACTGATTTATATGAAGCGATCTCGTTTTGGTAATTATTTGATGAATTAGGTACCTTGAGAACCCCAACTTCCCTTATAAACCCCCCTTGCAAATTTTGGTGTGGTTCAAAAAGCTCACGGAGGCCCTTTCGTTCCAGGAATAGTGCTCAGACAGCGCACAATATCAATAAAATAACACACGAATACGCACTTCGATACGAATTCACATTTTTAGAAAACGCCAACCGCTCTCATAGTTTGGTTGCCAGCGTTGCAGCCGTTCACAGTCGACGCGGCGGCGGCGGCGGCGATGGTAGCGGTGGCGGCAGCGCGGCGCAGCACAGCAGGCGAGCGAGCGGGGCGAGGGGCGGCGCGCGGAGGGCGCGGGGGGCGCGGGGCTAGTCGCGTGCGATGGGCGTGCTGCAGGCGGCGGAGGGCGCGCGCCGCTCCAGGGGGGACTCGTCTGCTCCCCCCGCGCTCTCCGCAACCCCCACGCCGCTTTCGCCTCCCGCGCCGTCTGACGCGTTGGTGGCGCCGCACAGCGAGGTGAACACGCTACTGGACGACACCTCGCGCACGCACCGCCGCTGCTCCGCTGCAGACCAACAGCATATAATATATTACAAAGGATAATTATTTGAACAAACTCAGAAAGTCTAGAAACCGTTCTTGGGAGCACAAACAACCGAACATGGAAATTCATGAACCAATATTACCGTTTCTTTTCCTACTTTACTAGAGATTTATGTGCTACATTAAGTATTAATTTCCTACGGCATTCTAGTTGTTACGGCACACTGCAAGATATACCTATTTGCACAGTAATAAACAGTCGATCGGAACCACAATGTCTACATAAATAACACAAAGTCGAATCTTGTAAGAAAGTATAAAATAAAGAAAAACTGAAACATCGTCGTAGTGAAGTGCCTCACCATCAGCTCCAGCTATCCTCGGCTCTGACATAATACCATCAAGTGGAGCTGACAGGACATTATTTAGATACGATGACTCAAATTTTGCACACGCTTAAAAAAGGACTTACGTGGGAGTCGCCCCGTCGACTAACCAACAGAATAAACACTCAGTTCCGTAATATTCCCATGGCCCTTACTAAATATGTATATACTACTGTATTATATCAATTTAACGAGAAGTTAGTGTCGTTCGTTCTCGTGTAACATGTTAGATTTATTTGGCTGTATGTGGTCTATATCACAGTGCTGGATTAGAACTACTTGAAGTCCTCGACAATCCACGCGTAAGGGCTTCCCTATATACAAGTAGGATCAGTCTTTAAAAATAAAACCTGGGTTATGTGCCGCTCTATATAAAACGTGCAGATTTTCAAACAGCCGCATCCTTGCCCACAATCGGTGCCCACGGAGAAGAATCCGATGCTGGATGTACGGCAATTTGAGGTATAATCGTCGTCGAGAGTGCGATGAGAGGAATAATTACCGATCATGTTGTGCAGGTTGTCGATCACCACCTCCGTGTTGCAGGTGGCGTCCACGGCGCGCTGCAGGAACGCCGTCCACGTGCTCAGCTCCGCCTCCTGCGACACACGCACTGTATCTATCAACATGTATTCACGTAGTACCTGTACCGGCACTACCTACTACTAGTTATTGCTCACAGGATCACTACTAGTTATTAAATTATTATACATGTAATCCTTCCGGAAAACCTCTCCGAATAGATACCATCTTCTTGCTTCAGCCGACAAATGCAATTTCGCATTTCCACAAAAACCTTCTTACATACGTGGTGTTACTAAACGTGCCAACGACGTATCAGTTCAGTGACTTATCGTATACCCCCGGAGCCGATATTATTGACACACAAGCAACCTGCTGACAGGACAAGAGCATCGGGCATAAATATGGTCGGTGACGGCACGATAAGAACAGTAATAATCGTCACCGCATCACGTCACTGCCGCGCACCAACAATTGCCGTGTTCGGGCCAATCAATGGGCCGCCGGACCGGCCGGCAACGCGCCAAAAATAAAATATGACATATGCCGCAATGGGCACGCGCACGCGAACGGCCGCCTCACGCGTCTCCCTGCCATCCAGGAACTTCACGACCACGAATGGGATCGGCAATGTCTTATGCTGTCCCGCGGCCCACTTTATCTGTAGTCCACCATGATTATGCTCCTGAGCACCGAATTAGTAGATTCTAAATTTCATGAATTCTCAGATATTGTAATAAGGATGGATTTAAGTAACCATTAAAGACTCTCAGTGCGGCAGTAAGAGTTATACTGGTGTTAAAATAAATGGTCAAAACTTAACGAGGTCCTGCTCCAAGCTAAGTTATCTCCGGGAAAGGAGGTTGACGTATCAAAATTAATGCGCTAGTCTGTTATTTAACTCTATGTCATTACATAATTAGCGCTTTAATGAACACCCTAGCATAGTACCATCAGTGGATACTTAATATAAGTTCCACTAAAGTATTCCGTGATTTTTGGGCTCCCAGGGCGGCCAAGCTGAAACTAAATGAGAATCGTTGGACGCCGGACAAAAACTAATTTATACACGTAATCAACGCCGTATACATAGAACGGTTAAATTAAATATATTTTGTAATAATTTAGAAGTTTATTTGTGGACACTGACGGAGCGGAGTCGTGAAAACAGTCGTTGCTCATTGGTGAGTTTGTTTGTTCTAGTGAGGCGCGGCTCGCGATCATCACAGAGCTAAGCAAAACATCATTTTAAATAAACGGTGCGGTTGTCCGGGGAGCAGCGCGCCGGCGTCGACCGCGATCCCCGAAGCCCTACCAACTACCCTCGACCCCATACTCGCCATTATGTATTAGGTTTCGTATTTCCCGCTAGACACCGCGCCGCACCGCGCCAGGCGGCATCACTCAATATCCGTTTCAAACGTTAACTGATTGCTTAGCTTATAACAAACGAACTCCCGACCGAATTAAGTGGGAAAACAAGGGCGAAATTATTAGAATCGAAGGCTTCGGTGAAATCGTACTCACGTCACGTTAAACTAACGCCCCCATCGGCCACGTCCTGACACAGGTTTAGGTAAGCGATATGTCGCCAATGTGTGCACCGAAGCCAGAACGCGGAATAGATACTTACCGAGAAATAAGTTATTTCAGTGCACGTTATGTAACTTGCGTTACATCTCCCATCGAGATATTAGTAATCGATTGACCTTGTGCGCGGCGTACGGCCACTCGAGCTCGTGCGCTACACACAGACATCCAGTGTCTAATAAAAATATCATGTGGCCTGTTGAAATAGCCCACTGTGGACATTAAGGTCTGAGTACGCTAAATATTCAATATTAAAATCAATTATGTCTATATTGTGCAAGATTTTATTCTACTAGTTTAAGCAACATCCATAGGTCGCTGGTTCAGATCCGGCTCAAAGGACCAAAAAGATTTAAGGGAATTGTGGAATGATTGATTTAACTTGATAGATTGCATTTATTAATGATAGAAAATAGAGGGTTGAGACGCGGCGGACGCGAGACCGCTTATGGTAGCATTCAATCACGTACAATACACTATTAACTATTTAATGCTTTAAAATTATATACAATACGTATCACAACTCGTACAGTTGCATATAATTTTTGGAATGAATTGGAAATTATTTGAGTGTTTTGTTAATGTATTAAATCAGCTATTACCTACCGCAATATGTATGGTTCTACATGACTACACCCAATAACGAATATTTATAGGAATTTAAAATAAAGCAAACAGTACATACACAAATTTTACACACGCACATTGTATAAATACACATTAGCTTTCGCATATGTATAGTAATGTGTAAATGTATGTACCTAGTTTGTTATTGTGGCTGGAGCACTACGCGGCGTCTAGTTGGTACGAGCGCAATTACACACGCGTATAAATAGCCCGCGACGGTCGTGGTCAGGGGCGGGCGGGCGGCGGTCGCTGCACCGGCCGTCAGCTGCACGCGTGACGTCACGGGCATCCAGCGCACGCCGCATTCATCCCGCCCATTATAGTCACCAGCTCAATGGATGCTGACTAGTTAGGACGCAAGCGTATAACGAGCGTTGGCCCCAGCTTGCTCTTTGCCAGACTTCGCATAGTCGTTCGTGGTCGATGTAGTAAGATACGTCGGAGAACTCGAGATCATTATTGCTCATCAATGAAGCCGGACAACTGGAGTACGCTCTGGGGCCTCAATGACGACGTCTTGCGCCGCTACTGGGTCACGTAGTTTTTATTTTGTAAATTAAGATCGACAGATTGATTTCTTTACTCTTATACGTAAGTCACTAACAAAAGAATACGCTCACCGATCTGGCCAACCGTGACAATTTCAATAACTTTTTGTGTTACTGTCGCGAAGAAATAAACAAACAACAATGTGCCTAAACTAAAAGAGACCTGAGACTTGGTGGGGTCGGCTCGTGTGGTGGTCGTGCTTGGTTGACAATATGTCGTGTAGGAGGCGTGTCGTGCGACATGTCGTAACAACGACACAACGCTGACGCCGCCCGGTCGGAAGGTGCGAGAGCCTGGTTGTACGACCACTAAACGAGCGGAGTGAAACCGATGAAAACTCATCGACGACAGAAAAACTTTTAGCCGTATACATATATTTAATAATCGATCTTTGGAATGACGAACGTAAGCAGTTCATTGAGATATATCTTAGTTCTCTTTTCATATATTAAAACCATCTAGCAGGCTCTCTCCAACATGTCTCTTTAACCTTCTACTTTGCCACTGATGATTCGTTTTTAAAGTTCTTGACGAAATACAATAATTTCAATTACATCTATTACATTGACAGGCCGGTTGGTCTAGTGGTTAGTGAACCTGACTACTACACCGGAGGTCGTGGCTTCGATTCCCACCCAGGTCAAACTTTTCTGTGATGAGCAGAAATGTTTGTTCTGTGTGTGTAATAGAAATATCTATTTAAGTATGTATTTAAAAAAATATATATGTATGTATATCAGTTATCTGATCACCATAGTACAAGCTAACGCTTAGTTTGGGGTCAGATGGCCTGTGTGAGTATGTCCAAAGATAGTTATTTATTTTCAAAAAGACAACAATACACACAAACGCACGCACACATACGTGTGTATACAAAAACACAAATATGTTTACAAAAAATATAGTTGTTGATAACTTAAACTTTTATAGTCACCAGCACAAGAAGGCTCGGTTGTACATGTTAGTACTCGTACGTTGTGGCATTATAAACTAGTTAGAGTAGGTACGCCGTTTTTATCTACAAATTGATATCGTTTTTGCAACTTGTTTGTTGTTTATTGTTAGTGACTGATAGGCTCGCTTGCACTTCTAGCTTTGTTATATGAACCTGTTTGATCGTTTAGTTGTTCACGTATTTTGTATTATTCTCTGGCACCACTTTTTCAAAATTGTTGAATTTTCTTCCGGTATCTGGATTTTTCTAAAGTTGCTGGTCTGATTCGACTAAGTAACCCGAATGCTCGAGCTATCTATGTACAACCTTCAAGGGCAAAATAAATAGACTAGTATTAGAATCATTTGTGAGCATGGGATGTTGTCAGCGGGAGGTGTGCGCAGGTGTCGTGGGCACACGCGCAAGCGGATGGAATTGGGTCAATGCGCGGGGCAAGGTTAGGGAGCACGTCCCCTCCGCGCCCCGCCCCGCCCCGCCGCGCCGCCCCGCGCGACCGCGATCGAAGAAGGCGCCCGCTGCACCGCCTCCGCCTCCTATGTCCCCGGGATCCTTTCACAGGAACTCTTTCCATATATTCCGAACTAAAGTGTTCGCACACAGCCAGCATCCAAAAATTTCCAATCCAATCCAAAAAAATCCAAAATCCAAAAAAATCCAAAGGTCAATAGACTAGCTCTAGTGATAATTTTCGCCTTCACGAGGTTTGATTACAATATTTTGTTCATTTTATGCATTAGAGCCAATTACATGGCACACGATCGTCCAGGGCCACCCACGCGGACCTTCATTAGCTTTAAAATAATTAGCCTTGACCCTGGCCGACGCTAGAAACAACAGATTCAACCATGTCGTTTATAATCATCATACATTATAAAATCTGTACTTGATCGCTGTCTGCACATAGAAGACTAGAAATTGCTCTCGCTTCGCTTCGGAAGAAGAGTTGTCGAGCGGATTCAGAGTTGCCATACTTATTCTAACCTATTATCCCACGGGAACAAAGCAGTATACCGAAATAAAATGTATCCTATAACCATTGTCCTGACATAAGCCACAAACAAGCTAAATTTCATCTTAATTGGTCCATTAGTTTTGGAGTTGCCGTACTAATTTTAAGCTGTTATCCTGTGGGAACTAAGCCATTTCCCGGGATAAAACATGTCCTATAACCATTCTCGGGTTTTAAACTACGACTATGTCAAGTTTCATATGAGTCTGTCCTGTGGTTTTTGCGTAAAGCTCGAACAGACAGACAATAAATAAAAAAAAAAATTTTGGTCTCTATATCGATAACAAAGCCCCACATCAAAATTAAAAAAATATATTTAATGTACAGACTTGACCCCACTACAGCTATATTATCAGTATATATATTTGACAGAAACAGTTACAAGCTGTTTTAATTGAAAATAGAATTTAGATTTTTTTGTGTGATTGTGCGTGTTAATGGTTAATATCCGAAACAGCTCATCTGATCTAAATACTGTTTTGTAATAACATTTATATTATCGCAACCCATATTTGTCCCACTACTGGGCTCATTAAGCGGTCATAACTTAGTGGTTAAGAATTCGGCCCGTTACTTGGAGGGTCCGGGTTCGAATACCAGGGCGCGTAGTTCTGAATTTTCGGAGTTATGTGCATTTTTAGCATGTAAATGTCGCTATAATGATGAAGGAAAACATCGTGAGGAAACCTGCATGCCGGGAAGTTTGCAAAACTCAAAGGTGAGTCAAGTCTGCCAATCCGCACTTGGCC
>DWJZ01003604.1:0-16734 GCA_018249125.1 Asbolis capucinus
ATTATGAGGAAGATTATTTCATTATATTCAGGAAAAATACCCATATTATATCAATATTTATTTATAGATGCATCCTTAAGTACATAATTTTTGTACATAAAATGTGCACAAAGTTGTATTTGTTACTGAAACGATTCTTAGTATTTCTTGGCCATAAAAATATTTTTGTGTTTAGATATTTCATTTACCGAGCCAAAGTATAGACTTTTAGTAGCTTTAACATCACGCTACATCCGATAAGAGCTGATGAATCCAAATAAATGTTAATGAAAGGGGAAAATATATATTTTTTTCAGAATTTCCGTCGCTTGGGCTTAAGTTACGTGAAAACCATGTATGACTAAATTGATAGCTATTAAAAGTTCCAAAAATAAGTCCGCGATAGTAAGCTATAATGTCTATCGTTCAATATCTGTAGCTAAACCAGCATATTACACTAGCTTAACTTGCCTTTGTCGTTGTGGCTCAAAATTACCCTTACAATATTTTTGCCCCCTCCATTCCTTTCGTAAATTTAATGTAATGCCCTTTTACAAAATTACTTAGAAAGATCATGCGGTTAAATATGTACATTTAAAGTCTCTTGAACCGTACAAGCCAACCTCCAAGAATAATATATTTTTATTTCCTTTAAAGATTTCCACACTAAATAAGATGTTATGTACTTTTTAATTTCTAGTTGAACTTGGTGATTACGACCCTAATATACATGTTGGGAACTACGTCACCGAAATGAGGCTTCTTTTGAGACAGACAGACGCCATCGAAAGTCGGATACAGGTGAGAAGTTAAGAAATGATATGTTGATTGGCTAGAGCACATACACTCTTAATGTTTACAACATATAAGTAAAACAATTGTCAAGATTTTTTAAGGAAATTGTTTTTTTTTATATTTCATACATATTAATCAAATGTCGGAAAGTAGATGGGGAGGCAGCCAGCCGTTAAGCTATGTGGAAGGCTTGGCGGCATGAAACTTTTCTTTAATGCCCTGGCATTAAGACAAATTTTTTTTCTGATAGCCGTCTCGCCAAACGCTACTTGATAATGTGTCGATATGACATGTATAGCGGAATAACAAACGCCATCTTTTTCTGCACCAAACGTGGAATGAATCTAATTTCCAGGAGTTACATAGAGAGCCAGTGGAAGGTACTCCAGGTGGGACGGGCGGCGTCAAAGGCCTTTCTACGCAGGAAGCCGAGAGGTCCTTCCTCAAGATAGCTTGCCAACTAGACACCTATGGAGTTGATCCTCATCCTGTTAAGGTATTCATTATTTTTACAAGCTTTTAGTTGACTTGCAGTGTATGTGTGTATATTAGTATATTTGTTTGTTATGGGTAAAATCTTGTAAGCTTAATGAGTCCCACTCTTATACTACGGAGTTTTAATTTTGCATAACGTTTTCATTCTGATGACAATGTATTTTTATGACAAGCATAACCTGATACTACGTTCTGGATTGGCTCCAGACAAGGAAACTCCTCAGCGGTTAACAACACAGTTATGAAGTTTTATGTGTTTCTTTGTATTATGGATCTATAATTAAAGCTTGCTTTTAAATATTTTAATATAACTTGTTTTTAGATAGTTAAATTTATATATTGAAAGCGAAATTAATATTTTGTCATCCATACTAATTTTGTAACATAAAAAGTTGATGACAATGTCGCAGCTTCGATATAAATCAGTCGCATTACATATTAAACACACGAATAGCTTGGGCCGTAACAAATTTTCAAGTCCTTTGTAAAAATAACCTAAAAATCAACTTTTGCTTTCGGACAATGTTTGTTTACAAAATTTATACGGATGAGAAAAACGGGCTATACTTATTATCATTAATGTAAGAATAATTAAAGTATTGAAAACGTGCTACTGCCGTTCTAGAGTCGTTGATGGTTACTTAAATCGTTCCTTAAAACAGGATGTATTATCGAACCTATGCTTACGATTTAAGTAAACATTAACGACTCTGAGTGTGGTCGTAAGTTGATTATCTTTATTCCACAGGACCATAGAGGAAATCAGTTGTATTTAGGAATCAATCACGGCGGCATTTTAACGTTTCAAGGAAGTCGGAAGACGCACCACTTCAAATGGTCGGAGGTGCACAAGATAAATTTTGAGGGGCGAATGTTCATAGTTCACCTTAACTATCCTGAAGTAAGTTTATTAATAGTATATACTAGTTGTCGTCCGCGACTTCGCCTATGTGGTCTCTACGTTGATAAAAGTAGGCTTTGTGTTAACCAGACTTTAATCTATCTCTGTGCCAAATTTTATTCAGATTCAGTTCAGTAGTTTTTGCGTGAAGGAGTGACAAACATCCATCTTCGTAAACTTTTGCATTTTTAATATTAGTAGGATTTTTATTCTCATTTAAAACTGATCATTTTCGTGTAGTTTGAAGGTGTTTTGAATAAGTTTGTGAATGTGAAATATTTAGAATTTTCTGTTTTGCAAAGGTGGCAAAATAAAGCGAAGAAACGCCGAAAGAAACTCCTCAGCTGTAATTTGGTTAATATTCCATTCTATTTTTCCTTCACTAGCACAGAGTATTTGAAGCCGGTGAACAATAAGTGCGCTTATAAAAGTATTGAATATTTTTTTTTATTTTTTTATTTATTATTTTAAAACACCATATATATTTTTCTACTTTGCTTATCTGCCAAACTGTGCAACAGTTTGTCGGCAGCATCTATGTTACTACGGTTAATTTGAACTGTAAGCCATAGCGACCAAATATATTCAACTCCTACAAATATATAATTTCAATTTTAAATTTAATGCATAAACAATTTTAGGGCAGTTTACCAGAGAACTATGTTAAAAATGAGTGACCCGAATATTTGCCTGTGGACGACGGCCACTAACGCTGCAGTACCTCAGGGGTTACTCTCTGCCACTCTGTTCCTGCTGCATATCAATGAGCTTCTCATGCCCGGTGTCCTTGGGTGTGCTGTTGGCAGCACAGTGGTGAAAATATACCTACCAGAAGCTAGGGCCAGTAAGTGTGTAATAGAAACTGCAAAGATTTTCGAGCTTCGAGAATCTGAAAAGATTTTCGAGGTTTGAGAATCTGAAAAGATTTTCGAGGTTCGAGAATCTGAAAAGATTTTCGAGGTTAGAGAATCGGAAATGATTTTCGAGGTACGAGAATTTGAAATGGTTCTATTAAATGCTTACCGGCCTGAGCTTCTAGCAGGTATCTTTCCACCACTGTGATGCCATTTACTCTTTCGAGAGTCCATCGTCCCAGTCCAAGGCCTCTTTCATTGTTTTGTTTTTCAGAAAAAGCACACAGTCGGCTTCAAGTGCCCGAGCGGCGCGTCTTGTCGCCACGTTTGGTGTTGTGCGATAGAACAAATGTTGTTTTTTACGTAAGTGTTTTTACTTGTCATAGTATACTTCGTAGCTATATTTTTTTCTTTTCTATATCACATTTCTAGCAAAGGGGAGATCTCCTGCCAGGCGAAGTTTGATGCCTGGGGAGCGGTCGAGCTCTGACAGTTGTTAGTCGGAACTTGTATATATGCTAACGATACAGAAAACTCCGATAGCGTAATTCAGGTTTTTGTCGTGACGTGTTGTGCGATGTCGCCACATATACAAATAGTTTGTTTTCCTTTTTTCTAAAAAAAAATTATATCTCTTAAGGCTTAATATTTCGGTAACAGTTCAATTAATAAACAAGTTTTATTAAAATATTTAAAAACACAAGTTTTATAATAATAATAATAAAATGAAATACACAAAATTTCATAACTGTATTGTTAACTGTTGAGGAGTTTCCTTGTCTGGAGCCAATCCTGAAAGTAGTGTCAGGTTATGCTGTTCAAGTCCGTTCATTTCAGGTCCGTAGTGTAAGAGGAAGTGGGTCTAATTAAGCTTGCAAGATTTGACCTGTAACAAACAAATATACTATCATACTAATATACAAACACACTGCAAGTTAAATAAAAGCTTGTAAAAAGCGGTCTTTCCAAAGTCATAATTATTTTCTAAGACCTATCAAACGATACCCCACATGACGAAAGGAGAACATCATCATAATCATCATTATAATGTTATCATCATTTTATCACCGCAGGAGATAGATAGGATACTTATTTTTAAGGACAGATACGGATAGATGCGTAAGCATATATATATATATGTATATGATGGTCCAAATTTTCTACGGAACCCCAAAACCGATTTATCACCCACGTTGCTCGTATAACCGTGGCCGGTATCTCCCAGGCTGGCGTCATCATCTGACGCGTGCGTATACTCTGGCGGCGGGCTGTTCTCGTGGGGCACCAAATTCAAGTACGTGGGCCGTACCGAGCGAGAGATCCTCGAGCGGGATGGACTGCTCGCGCCAAGGGACTCGCAGGTACTAACAGCTTAACAACCCTTCATCATCATGACAACATCATCATAAAAATATGATATATATTATATATAAAAATATGCTATATTGATACATACATATTGATTTAGAAGGCCTAAAATAGAACATGCTGTTCCCATGGGGATTGGTCCCCACAAATCCCAAGACCTTCCGGGTTAGTGGCTAAAGCGTGTGGGAAGTTTTTATGTCGCCTGTAGGCCTCCTATATGGCTTAACATTTTCTATTAAACGATAGCAACCGGGACCGATGCTTTTACGTGCCCTCCGAAACACGGAAACGCTCACCAATTTTTGCCACTAGTGGTCTCAGATTTTCCTACCTACCACTTTTGTTGTTACTTTGCCCATCGATGTAGGCCGTCGTGCTGTGAACCATAAATATTAATTGTGAATTGGCTACTATTTAAACTTCAACTGAGACAGTTCTAACTGTGGTATTGTGTGTACATATAACTTGTTTAAATAGAAAATATTTTTTGAATGAATATAATAAATACGATTTATTTTGTTTCAGGAGGAAGGGTCCAGTACCGGCGGCAAGAGGAAAGCTTCAAGTGTCCCCGCGACGCCATCTACTCCCATGACTGGTGACTTTGGTATGTGATCTCGAAGGATTTCAGACTAACTGTCGCACTTAGTCGTTAATGGTTACTTAAATAGCTCCTTAGTACAGATGTTGTTATGAGATTGAAGTAAAGAATAATTTAATTAACCATAAACGACTGAGGGCGGTAGTTTCTTTGTATAGATTTTGACGAAGTTTCTTTGTATAGATTCTTTACTAAGGGAAGATTTAAGCAACTATCAACAACTCTAAGGACGGCAGTTGTACGGGGTTCAACTTGCACAAATAATACCTTAAACCTAACTCCAAATAGCAACAGACAGACAGAGTGTCTAATATTTTATTTATAGAATTTATCTGCTAATTTATCCAGACATTTAACTTTTTAAAACGGTTGTTGGCAGATTGTTACACAACAATTCATGGGCAACGTAACTCCATAGGTTACAGCAGCTTACCGCGGTCGACACACAGTGCCCCGCTGGAGGAGAGCGGGGTGGGCGTGGGCGTGGGCTTGGCCGACAGCGATGCGTGTGATGGCGGCTGCCTGCTCAGCGGCCCAGCGGTGGACATCGCCCTGGCTTGCTGCGATCATTTACGAGCTGTCTCGGAGGAGCCCAAAGCTACTGGTGAGTGCAAATGAATCTTCCTTGTCATCTCCAACAATCTTATAGTGTTTTAAGATTTAATCTAATTTGAGTGTTTTTTTATAATAATCACATGCCATAACAATTTTTTATTTTGTATGTAACAAAGTAATATATATAATTATTAGGGTAATAATATATGTTTGGATTAATATATTTTATATTCATCTCAATTGTTATTCATACATTGTGTATAATATGATAATTGAATAGTATACATTGTTCTATATGTTATGGACCAGGTAATAAATTGGGCATTGTACATAATGCTCGGATATTATGAAAAATGCCCAATATGAGCGAGCAATTTGATAATTTTATTCAAATAACGCAATTGACCGGGCATTATACATATTGCCCATTACGTTTTGGGCAAAGTAATACACACATATGTAATTTGTAATTTTTTATTGTCAATTAACATAAACTAAATGTTAAACAATTAAAATAATCAGTCTTATTATTTAATTAATTAACAAGGACTTCTACATGAAGAATCCACTAGTTGTTGCATTCAAAACTAAAGGGAAGCAATATTAAAAATACAGGTAACACAAACATATAAAAACAAAAATTTCAAAACATATTTGTTGTACGTTTTGTACAACTTTTGTCATATTATTATAAAGCCTAAAATAAAGTAAAGTTTAAGTAATCAGATTAATTATTTGGCATAATCAGCATCATATAGTTTTCACTACTTGTACAATATGTAGCAATTAACAGATTTATTTATTAGAACAAATACAACTTTGATAGCATTTTGAGGTACACAACTTTTTGCCTGTGCGACAACTACATTTATCAGACTTTTATAACCTAGCCCTCAGCATTTAGACGACAGTCTACAACACTCTCTCAGCGAAATCTCTGTTTCTAGAACATCTTCAGGCGAAATAAATCTTTCCTTGCAGACTGTAAATTGGTTTCTCGTATAAACTTGATTTAAAACACCTTGTTTTATTCCCAGTTTATAAAGGTTAGAGACTGTTACTTCAATAACGATAGCAAGCATATTTCTTCCATCGCTACGAGCACGATCAACATCGGGAACTCGGACTTTAACAGTGTCACCAATTGCAGCCATAGGATATTTAGTGTGTGATGCCTCCAACCGGTCGAACCGTATTGAGCGTTGTTCCCTCCACGCAACGCCTCAAAAGGCTTATTATCAAACTGCAAATTCGCATGTAGCAATATAATAATGACCGTGCCATGTGATAAATAATGAAGTTTAGATAGAAATTAATCACTTTGCCCGATAGAGCTGGGCATTTTTAATAATGTCCACATTAATTAACTTGTCCATAACATGTATACAGAATTAATGCAATAATTATTTATTAATGGTTCTTTATTGTTAGGTACGATTATTGAGAGCGATTCACTTACTCATAAAAGTTAAAAAAAAACAGTTTATGATTTTACAAAAAATGTTGTATGAGCAGTCCCGTGCACGGAGTACGGCGGGCGCGATCCGTTCGAGCACTCGTCGACGGAGTCCGCGGCGACGACGCACGCAACGCACGTGACGCATGTGACGCACGCAGCCGACGACTGGCGGGCAGGCGCTCTCCCTCCCCCGCCGCGTCCCTTCAGCCTCCTCCGAGCGTTCGTACCCTCCTTCCTCTTTGTATGGCTCGCCCTAGCCCTTGCCACCGTTGTACTCTTCGAGACAGACTGGCCCCCCCTCCGAGCACTCAAGCGCAAGCCCGAGCTTCTAGCACTTCGACATCACTACTACGCGCCCCTGAAGGAGTACGTCAAAAGAAAGGTAGTGGAGCTTTTTTGATGTTTTGCGGTACGAACCCTCGCAGGGGCGTGGAAGACCCTCTAGCGACGTGAATCTCCTGACACCGGGACGGCCGGGCGGTGTGACCGCGTGCGATCGGGAGTTCTGGCAACTCACGAGCTTTTATTGAATTTAAATTTGTACCTTATTTTTTTTTAATGTTGAGTTGTTTTGGGAAATTGAATAATTGCGGTTGATGCGCTGCGTCGTTTTACGTTTGAAATTGTGTTTGTATATTGTATTGTAGACAGTTACAATTATGATTTCCTAGCGTGTTGCACGACGAAATCCTCTTATCATCTCATGATTCCTTGAGAAGCATTGAAGCAATGTGAGGCTGTACTCCTTCTTTGACCGTAATTCTCACGCCAGATTGTTCTCATACCGTTATCAGTCCGCACTTGGCATTGACTACGACCTATACTTCTCACATTATGACATGAAACCAGAGCTCAGCAGAATACGTATAGGTTGCTTTTATTGACTGTTATAGATTCTGATTGCCTAGCAATAGACAACATTAATAACACTCATGTTCCGTTTAATATTCTTGCTAAATATATGTAAGGATAGGATTTAATTTTATGCACAATATTTCTTTCGTCGCAAAATCTTTATTAAAATGTATTATAGAATCATTGCGTCTTACATAATTCTTTCAAAACTAAACTTTAAAACTGATCTGACATATTTATTCCTTTTTTCAAATACTCATCAACTAAAATCATGATTCAAAAACTACAACAATAATAAGTGAAACAATACAAATATATCCCAATTATTCTGACATATATGTGCAATCAATTATATATTTATATTATGTAGCTATATGTATGATTTGGTCGAGTATTTTCAGTATAAACGGCCGCTTACGTACTTCCAATCGCGAATATTTCGCGCTCATATTGCGAAGTGTCAAATTTTTATATCCCACGTGTATTCAAAAAAAGAAGAAGAATCTCAAAAAGTTTTTTGTGTGACCTCCTATTTTTGTACTAAGTGATTTTGATGATACTTTTTGTTAGAAAGGATCAGATGACATGTGGTCCTATTTAAATTCGAACGAGGATCTGTCGAGTAGTTTTTAAGTTGTCCCTAATAACGTGCATTTAATTTACTTCGATTTCGTTCTGAATTTAATAATTTTCGATGTAATTTTAATCGAATTCTTCAGAAGGTACTTTATTCATTTTTAGGAAGTACCAGAGCCTTTCTAGTTTTAGACTTTGGCACGCAATAATTTTAATATACATCGTCTAATTTCGTGTTATCTTTACGCTTTTTATATAGTACATGCAATAACTTATTTTAACGCACCACAGTTTTTGTACTTACAGTATAGTATTAAGATTATTTTTCACGATGCACAAATTATATTTTTTTTACACGCGATTTATACATATTTCGTTGCGATATTAACTTAAGTAATTGTGTTAATAATAGATATTGTTTTAATGAATCTCGATAAAATATATTTTTTTTTATATATTATTTACTTACCTGTGATTCCAGTGATTAATTTACGTCATAAACAATAACCAATTATTTCAATATTTTGGGTAAAATGAGATAAAAAGATTATCTCAGTGAACTTAGATCTTAAGATTTATTCCGTAATATATGATATTTTATTTTTGACATTGTTTTAATAATATTTTAAACTTAATATATATTTAATTAATTTCTTAAATACCTTAATTATTATAGATAAATTTGTTGACCTGATATAAGACGTCTATTTGATTTTTGATGTTTTTTTTTCGGTTTGATTAATCTTAACCGTTGTTATAATTGTCTTCATTACAAAAAATGCTATCACCAGCACGTACATATATGTATGTATGACTTTTGGTGTATCAAATAACTATGTAATGTTTGTACTCAAGAATTTATGCTCTTTAACTTCCGATGACTTCAACGAGTAAACTTCTCTAAAACTACAAAAGTTTGTGCATTTAGTAAAAAATGTTAATGTAATTTGATTACAACATAATGTGTAATTTGATAAAATTTACCAACGAATATTTTAGTAATCGATCACTATTGTTTCCGGTTTTAGACCTTCGTCAGTCATATGAAACCTCAGTATTCTCAGTGAGAAATCGTACCGATATTAATACCCAGATAAAATAATGTTTTAAAAATGTACTTATACAATTATTTTATATCCAGCTCAAATAGTTCATCAAATAATTGTAAATACTGGAATTAATTATCAATAGTAAGTCAAAATTATTTTTGAGCATACTTTCTTCTTCATAAGTAATGAATTTATTTTGGAATGTTAGTGTGGAATTCAATAAAAAATTTAGACACGTTGGTGAAAATAAAGTAACACATAATTTTACAAACAGCTTTAAGTCAGAACTGTTAAAACGTGTTTTAAACCGGAAATCCGTGACAGTAGTTCAAAGTTGTCATGACACATCGGTATAAAACAAAGGTCAAATGGAATCTGACTGACCAAAAAGTGTAGCGTAAAATATAATGTTGATCTTGTTACGTTTAAAGTACAACATGCAATTCATTATGTAACTTAAGACTATTCATTTTCGATACCCAGAAAATTTCCACGTGCATTTAAATGAGCGGGATTCGATTTGACGTGTTCTTAATTTGAATAAATGTCATTTAAAATAGATGACGGCGGTTTTAGGCTCCACTTTTTTATCAACATTCCCACTTGACATTTTTGTTATGGTAAAAGCACAAAAATTACTATATTTACCTATCGATGTTAAAAACTTTAATATTGTTATGTTGAAATGTGCCTGTTATATTTGAAATTGTTTACATTATATTCTAGTAGACACTATCGCCTTATTAGACTGTGTAGTAGGGGATAAGATGCTTGTTTTGCCTAGTCACTTATTGTAAATATTTTCTATAGATCGTAATTTAACTTTACAAGCACTTTAACTTGCTTACAGCTGTGGTGTATTATAAATTTATACCAAATATGATACGATATTTGGTAACCTTATAAGAATTCAATTAAATAAATGTACTTACTTATTTTAATTAATTGTTACCTTGAAAGTAATTTTTAAATGATTATTTTTCCCATTTTGAAATTAGTTTCTTTTATCGAATGTAGTTTAAACTTGAAGTATCGAATGATGCACTATTTAGTTATTTCAATCTCCTAGAATAACGCAATATAAATAAATATTTTACTTAGTGCGCTTGCCAATTGAAAGTACATTCACTTATCATCAGGTGAGATTATATTCATTCGCTAACTTATTTAATGTAAACAAAACTGATAAAAATAACGAAGTCTCAGTAAAATTTGCGACAAGGTAATATGTTCAAATACGTTCATATTTTTATAGTCTTGGGATAGTAACTTTTTGTGATGCAAGTCCGAGAACTTAATTATTATAATGATGTCAATTTTTACAATTAGGTGCAAACATTATTGTAGTGAATTTTTTGTGTCTCATTATGATTTGAAAGTGTGTGTACAGACTGGTCGGTATTATGGACTGTAATGGTATATGTACGCAATCCATTCTAATAAATGACTGACCTCAAGGCGATTCCTGTTAGACAGTGCAACATGATATTTAAGATGATTATTCTCATTCCTCAGTTCAATTTTTAATTGAACAAGTCATTATTTTCAAGTACCTGCCTTTATATGTTAGTTAAGGTTCGACAAAATTGTAGCATTTATTTTTATATGTTTTAAAATTGTCACAAATATATGTTGTATTATGTAATGTTGTAACACAAATATGTATAATTAACAAATTGTTTCGTATAATTTATTTACCTCATTGTATTGTTACATTTCGTATTTAAGGATTTTAGTGGCACAAATTAAATATAATTAAACTTTTATCTCAATTTTATGGACACATCAGTAAAAAAATCTTACACAGTTTAGTAATTGAAATGAAAACACCATGTATAATGCAATTTATTTATTGTTTTTTAATAGATAACTCATAACTTATATCTTAGTTCTCTCAATTTACAATATTATAAATGTTAACTTATTGTTTTCCACGAAAATACAATATAAATAAGGGTTCATGTACAAATCCTTTAGGCGTTAGTGAACTAGTAACGCACGACTTTGTATGAGAGTAGTTAGTTTTGTTGACAAACTCCGTTCGCCAAACAAATGTATTTAATAGGTTCGATTGCGCCGCGACAATTGACCCCGAGACGAGATTCGTTTCGCATGTGGCTAATTTATTAAGTACGTTCCGCGCATGCGAATTTAAAGTTCGTTGCGAGCGCCGGAGGGGCGACACACGCCAGGCCAACAGTGTTGCCATAATAGTTTGTTTCACAGTGGACCAACACGCTATCAGGTTAAGTTTGGTGTACAAATATTATTTTTATATGTAAACCGCTTATTGCGCATACACTAGCAGAGTAGTAGCAAGTAGCGTTAACTACACTGTAGTTATGCGCCTCTACGCTAATATATTCCGAGAAATGTATTTTTATAGGGACTGATTGTAATGTACAGAGGCCAAAATTGTTCCAATTTTTTCAGTATATAGATTATTTGATAAAATTTCTAAGTCACATCGTTTGTACCTAACCGCTTCGTAGACACATCCAGTAGGCCGCGACCACTAAAATATGGATAAGCGAGCACAACTTGTAACTATTATATTAGCTAATGAAGTCCGTTTGTTCGTTTATATGGCAATGCTTCATGTAAATACCGTTGAAACATATGCGGCCTTCGTAACAACAAAGTTGAGGCCAAAGCTTATAATTTCAATTTAAATTCCATAACTGCCTGTGGGTTTACAACATAGTATACAAACGAACGGACTTCAACCATTCCCTAAATGTAAGATTTTGGAAAATCTAGAGGTTTTAATAAAACATCCTGCCGAAGTAAATTTTATGTTTTATTATTTCAAAAATAATTCCAAAATAAGCAACAAACAAATAACAACGTAAAAAACATCTTAGTGCTTATATAGCCTGCTAGGACGAGCGCCGAACGACTGCGCACCGCCCGCTGGGGGAATTATACAGCGACTATATCTAACAAGTACATACATACATATTTTCATCTCATACACGATACGCGGCAACTTCAACAGATGGCGCGATCATCGCACTTTAGTACCAAACAGTCTCAATGAATACAAAAGTATATCTACTAGATACGTCTACTTTAGGCACTACATGTCGATAGTTCATCGTGTTAGATCTTTCGCCTGCAGTGAGAAGCGGTCGTGTTTCGTTCTCACTCGCACTTGTCTACATATTTAGAAGCTCTAAATATGGCACTCCTTAAAACCTGTATGAGGTGCTTATATAAAATAATATATACCTAATGTATACAGTCTAAGGTGTTACAAAACCTACTTTAGATCAAACCTACAGTTCGATGAGATATATACCATTTATAATACATATTGTCAATACATGTTGCACAGTACACTGTGTAGCGGTGAAATAAATACGACTATGTATAGTGTATAAATTCATATAAATTCAGATTCACCCTTATAAGTAAAAACTTTACATCCACTTGAGCTATAAACAGTAAGGCTGTTACATATTATATCTAAATTAAATCCATATCCACCCATTAAATACGCAGATGCTCAGAAGCAGCGGAAATTCGACACACGTTTGAAATAAATATATTGATGCCGTTACGATACTACGATATGATTGCGCAGGGCCGCCACTAGACACTGCACCCTGCCTATAAGAAAAAGGAAAGCAAAATAAAAGTTTATATTTTAATATATAATCTATTTATATAAGACAGTAGTGAACGCCGGTCCGTTTGTTTGTTTTGATTGTTTTTTTTATGTTGCTTATGCTCTAATTCCTTGTTTTCTAACGAGTCTCCAATATCAATTACCGAAATAAAAAAGTATTTTCAGGTGTCACAATATTAAGATTAGAACCGGTTGTAAAAGACGGGTGCATGAAGCATGACGCCCTCGGCCGCCAGCGGTACAAGGCCATACATAAAAAAGGTAAAACTAAACAAAAGTGATAGTTCAAAGAGAGGCAGTCTGTTAATGAAGGAGAGAACTGCGCGGAATCGACGCGGAAGGTGTGTGTAAATATCCGTGACGTAGCTCGGGGGTGTAACATTAGCGGGAAGTTAACTGAAAAACATATTTACATTGATCCAGCCTTACACAGCCAATATTTTCTCGTCCCAGTCACTGCTACGTAACCAGGTAACAGATTGAAGGAACTAATTAATGTAACTACTGAACTATCTGAACCTATGGAATCACTGCTGGTTCAGCCCAGCTGGAATACTGAATCAATGCAAATTAGTTCATGGGCGGGTACCTAATCAACGATAGACAACTGCGCGTAGCCTATAAGACCCTTCTCGTCGGCGGGCTCCGTAGGATCGGCCGAATCCAGGCGGAAGGTAAGGGTGCGGGCAGCCGGCTCGCCCGCGGGGAACAGGTGCGAGTCGACCAGCCGTTGCAGCTGTACGGCGATGGCGTCCGCGTCCCGTCCCGCCACCAGCCCAGCGCCCACCAGCTCTGTGGCGATTCCGTCGGCAGAGTCCTTACCCGGCGCGAATTCAAACCGGATATCATTCAACTCCTTACGGTCGTTCCGCATACGTAGCACTAGGTTGATCTGTGGCGCGTCCTCGGCGCCCAATGAGCCGATGGTGAAACCCGCGCCGCCCGTACCCCCGGCGCGTGGCTCTGATTCGCTTTCGCTGTCGGAGGAATCTGCGCGCGCCAGCTGGTTCATCGGCCGGTCGCGACGGGCCTCGCCCTCCTCGTCCTCATCCTCCTCTTCGCTCTCCCACACCCACTCGCCGGTCTCCATCCGGTGCAGCCGGCCCGACGTCCCCGGCTGCCGCTTGCTCGCCTTGTGCACTCTAGTCTCCATGCTCGGCCCGATCGACACCAGCGTTTGTACCAAGTACTTCCTGTCTTTTGCCTTCTTGAAGAATGAGTGCTTCAGTAACTCTGTCGCAGACGGCCGTTTCGTCGGATCCTTCTGCAGGCACTCAGATATCATCTTTCTGAAAGTTTTCCCGTAGGCCTTGTATTGGTCCTTCTCCTCGGCGCCGGTATCCAGGGTCGGTGGGTCGTTCTGGAGCGTCAGCATGAGGACCTTCATCGGCGGATACTTGTGATAGGGAGCAGTGCCTGTCGCCATTTCAATGGCGGTAATGCCAAAGGACCAGATATCGGCCTTGAAGTCGTAGCCGTGGTTTTGCTCCATCACCTCAGGGGCCATCCAACATGGCGTTCCCACGAACGTGTGCCGCACTTTCTGTCGAGACAGGTCCCGGCCGGTGGCGAGCCACGCCGAGACACCGAAGTCAGCGATTTGTACAGTTCCGTCGTCCCCAAGTAGGATGTTTCCAGCCTTTATGTCCCTGTGAATTTGACCGTTTTGATGGAAATATTCGAGCCCCTTCAAGACTTCCTTGAGGACGGTGGCGATGGTCGCTTCATCGAATACACCGTGTATGCAATTGGAGATCCTCATTTTGTGTTTTATAATGTCTAACAAGCTACCGCCCTCGAGAAGTCTTAGCACGAGCCACAGCTCCTCCTTCACGACGAAACTTGTGTAGTAGGTCACAACATTTTCATGGTTGCAACTAGACATAGCTTGAATCTCCTTGAGTAGCTCGTCCATGGAGGTGTTCCATTTCTCCAAGTTTATCCTCTTGATGGCACACTTCTCGCCACGCGGTTGGCAGTAGGCAGCGTGCACCACGGCCGTGGCGCCGCACCCGATTACCTCTAGGAGTTCATAGTCATCTTGACTGTTGGGCCATGTATGTCCAGAACCTGCCATTTTGGTTTTCTATTGAGGTCTCTGTTAACAATGCTTGATACTAAGTAGTACTTTAAATATTGAGGCAAATGGAAGGCCCAGTATAAAATAAAATATATTCTGCTGGTTTTAATGAATCATAAGTTTTATTGGGACAACCTTCTCGCCCATAGTGATATGGTTCACAGGGTTATAATTCCTTGTCACTAGTTGGAGCAGTGTATCTCGACACACAAACCGATTATGTGGTTGGTTCTCTTTGGACAGCTCCGTTATGTTTTTCTTAATTTTTCTTATTATTGTTTGATAATAGTCTACAGTCGAAGGATAAAGGTAATCACCTGAAAACAGAATATACATTTAAAACTATGAAAACGATATGAATTAGTTTTTAAAAAGAACCATCTTAACCTGGATCGCTGCCATACACACATAAAGTTGATTACATGCCCAGATAATAACTTTCATACTATTAAGAAAAAAATTACAATCACTTAAAATAAGTATGTCCTTACCTGGCAATAGGTGCAATATTCCATCATTGGCTCTGATTGAGACAGGGTAGAGTAGTTCATTCCCCAAGCAACTTCTCTCCTTGGCAAACCTTATTAGATCATCAATATCAGAATAACAAGTCAACCGATTTAGCTCATATATCTGTGGTGGATAAAATAGTGTATCTGACTGTGTGCTCCTATCAATTATCTCATATGGATTTGCCCACTGCAACATAAAAAAAATCCTTCTTAAACCTATTAATTAAATTGAAAAGAAACCAACTAATTTGTGTTTACTTTTGGGATTAAGAACAGCTTAATTCATTTATAGAATCGAAATAATTTTCCACAATAGTGCAAGATGATGCTGCAATCATATTTATTATCTAACTGACAGAACAGTCTTTCTGCCAAAAATATGATAAATGTGCATTACTGCTAAATATAACTGATTTGGCTATCTTCAATGCATTGTATGTTAAAATATGTTATTGGTATACAAAATGTTGCTTACCTCTGTGTTGACTACTTCAGAGTTGCATTCTATGCCCTCCGGTTTTGTTTCAAATGCTGTTATAAAGAATGCAGTGTCAAATCTTTTTGGTGCTCTCGCAGGGGTCAGCCAGTTGCTCCAATAGTGTAGTGCCCACAGATCTGGGTAGCAGTTATACTCTTTGCACAGATTGTATAGCTCTTCTGGATCTTTGCTCACCTGTGAACAAGTAACACTTTAAATACTGTTTCATCATAACATAGTCTTATAAGTTGGCCTGTATTGGCAAAGTTTGTATGTAGTAAATAGAATATAGACTGATTTTAATAGTACCTATCCCACTTCCAACCGACTGAAAATGTGCACCTATTATCAAAAATCTCAAAAATTTGTAAATAATATAATAAATAATAATAATAAATATTTTTGAACAACTTACACATGGCCATCTGAACCCAAACTAAGCGCTAGCTTGTACTATGTTGATCAGATAACTGATAAACATACACATATACTTTTGAATACATACTTAAATAGATATTTCTATTACACACCCAGACACACAGAACA
>DWJZ01003605.1:0-16734 GCA_018249125.1 Asbolis capucinus
GGTCAAACTTTTCTGTGATGAGCAGGAATGTTTGTTCTGTGTGTCTGGGTGTGTAATAAAAATATCTATTTAAGTATATATTTAAATGTATATGTGTATATTTATCAGTTATCTGATCACCATAGTACAAGCTAGCGCTTGGTTTGGGTCCAGGTGACCGTGTGTAAGTTGTCCAAAGATATTTATTTATTAGTTTAAAATCAAATAGAATTAAATTATATCCTTATAGTATTATTAATATGAAAGTTTATGGGGATGGGTGGGTCGAAGGATGAAAAGAAGTATTAATAAATGGATAGATGGATAGATAGACGGAGAAATCGTTGGATAGATGTATGTTACTTTTTCACGTAAAAACTACTGAACGAATCTGATTAAAATTTATCACAAAAATAGTTTATAATCCGGAATAACACATCGCCGACTTTTTATCAACCACGCGTGGAAAGCCGTCGGTGGAAACTAGTCAAACATAAACCAGATATATTTGAATGGCCGGGATCGAATTCCGATTGGAGCCAATGTTGTTACAATTGAAGTTTCTTTACTTGTCATGGATGTTCTTTGGAGATCTTAGTGCACAATGAAGACCATGTAAACGTGAAACAACCACACAGAGTCGTTTTATAACTTAACTTACTTCTTAGTGCAGACTTCCAGAAACGTACAGAATCAGCTTAAGGCTCTAAGTATACAAATACTATTTTAGACGAGCAAACCTAAGCCACTTGTGAGAACAGATTCAGTGTTAATAACGGCATTTCTAAGAATGAAATAGCGCTTATTAAAGCAGATAAGAGGATTGAAGCGAAGCAGACAATGCTACCTATTTTTTCTATCATTGGGTCAAGTTAAAACCCTCCAACGTTTATGAATTAGCTCCATAAAACAAATCGCTATGATCTTGTAACTTGAGCACAGTGAGCAGGTCTGCAGCAACGCTGATGATTTATGAACATAATTCACACCTAATGTGCACTTCCTCATTTTGGACATAAGCGCATTATGGTTTTTATTGTGAATTAGCATTAGTTTTAGTCGATTCTGTTAAGAAAACAGTACATTTGCTGAGTGCCCTGAAGAGCCCCGTAGCCAAAAAGCCTGTAGTCTATACCATAGACGTAGTATCTAAAGTCTATGGTCTACACTAATAATAAAACTGTAACCGGGTCAATTCTGTATATTAAGTTTTTTTTTTTAATTTTGATGCAGGGAGGCTTTGTTATCGATGTAGAGACCAAAACATTTTTTTGCATTTATTGTCTGTCTGTCTGTTCGAGCTTCACGCAAAAAGCACTGGACAAATGTAGATGAAACTCGGTATAGTCGTAGTTTAAAACCTGAGAATGGTTATAGGATATGTTTTATCCTAGGAAATGGGTTAGTTCCCGCAGGATAACAGGTTATAATTGGTATGGCAACTCCGAAACCAATTGATCAGTTGAATTGTTATAGCTTATGTACGGACATTTAACCTCTTAAACCCCCCGCCAACCCCTATCCCCCTCTTCAACACATCTAATGTATGCAAAGTGTTAAACTTACATCTTCAATAAAGAATACCTATTATGCCCTATTTCAATCCCTTCAAGCCATTTCAGGGTTTTTTCAGAACCAAAAAGTAGCCTATGTATATTCAGAAGTTCTATTCTATCTTTGTACCGAGTTTCATCAAAATCGGTTCAGTAGTTTAGACATAAAAAGGTAACAGACAGACAGAGTTACTTTCGCATTATAATATTAGTAAGGATATCACATAGGCTTTTTATCAACATACCACACAAAGTCGCAAGCTCAAGAACATTAAGCGTCAATAACACGTCTTTTTGATTTTTCTTTTATCCTCATTCATTTTTAATCTAACACATTCATTCATCTCCATCAATCTCAAACCAAATTCGGATTAAGCTGCGAAATAAAATTAAAATCTTAAACGAAATTAATTTATACTTCACAGTGGTATAAGTCTTAACATTGTTGCACCTCTGTTCGCGGCTTTAAAGAGTTGAAACTTGCATAAGTTTGTACCTTTGTAATACTTGTTTTACGAGTTTAGAAGATGGAGCGCCGGTGAAATGGTCCGCGGAAGCAAACGTGATGCAATTTACGTCAAAAAGGACGCATGTGACAAGACGTCTTAAAAATGTCGGATCGACCATAGACGTAGTAACTAAATACGTCTTTGCTAACTGACTGATAAATTGATTACGGCCTTGAAGATTCTCAGATGAATCGAACCGTTCGATTACAATGTCTTCAAGTCCAGAGTGAATAGGCTCTTAAGCTAGTGGGCTTTACCATCGAAGACTTCATCGCCACTTACCATCAGGTGGGATCGTGGTCAAGCGAAAACTTATGTATGTATGGTAAAAAACACCACAAAATAGTTTCAAAAACCTAATCTTATAACATCTTATAACATACGTCTATAAAGTTTATTTATTCTTTCAAAGTCAAATAATTTATTGCATGTAGGTGTTTACATCATTTCACTTATTTCAAGCTTAGAACCATATATAAATATTGTATTCTTCTAGTTTATAACAATGACAAATGTCGCATCGTGGCTAACCACTCAGTGCAAACAACTCCTGGGTTCACAACAGCTGACAAATGCTTTTCTCATCCTTCCTTTATAATTGAACTCACTCATGACACTCCTAAGATGGTGCTTCGGTTCGTAGGACGAGACTTTTGTGCAGAAACATGATATTTCTATACCCCAGTTGGTACCCGGTTGGTCTTTCTCTAAAAGAAGGGTTCGATTCACAAAGCTATTTACAGAGTATATGTTTGAAACGGGTTTCAATTAGTATCGTTTGTGGGAGTGATTTTAGAACGCCGTCAGTTTTATAGTAATAAAATTATTGTTCTTAGGGAAATTTTGTGATGTGTTAGCCATGTCATGTAAAATTGGGAATCCCCAAGTGTAAATTCTTTTGGTTATTTTTAATATTTATAACATGAAGGGGCATTGGAGAGCTAAACACCGAAAGAATGCTAGCCAAAAAGAAACGCCTAAATATTTCATCATACAAATGCCGATTTCTTGTTTACAAAACATTGCTAATACTATTGCGCAGGTGATTGTGGCTACTTACGATTAATTATATTCACCGATTCAGCTCTTGAATGAAAACAAAATTTAGTGTATTTACAGCTGGTTTCCCTGGCACTAGTTCAAAGGTTAAACTTACCATCGTGAACAGTGATAGGAGTCTTTACGTACCTAACTAGATATCTTCCAAAGTCATTTCACGTTGAACATAACATGGAGATTTCCACGTAACATAACTCTTATCCTGTGTAAGATACTAAATCTACACTCTAGATCCTCTGAGTGTGTTTTCCACACTATCCTGTGCACGTTGTTTAAACACTAATGGAGGTTCATCATCATTGTTGCAACCTATAACTGTCCCACTATTGGGCTACGGGCTCACAATGTGAGGTGTCATGTCCAGAGTCCAGCACGCTGGCCAAGTGCGGAACGATAGACTTCACGCAACTTCACGGGGAACTTTCGGGAGCGCAGGTTTCCTCATGACGTTTTCGTTCACTGCAGCTAGTGATAATTAACTTGTAATATTGACATAACTTTTAAACGTAGAAGTGCGCATTACAAACAAACCATTAGGCTATCACTGAGTATATTTTAATTATGAGAAGGAGATCAGCATCAAGAGGAATCTTTTAAATTAGATAGCGTGTTATTCTAGTAGTCTTGCGGCAAAAGGACACTGGACTTTTTTAGTGATTTTATTTACATATGTAGATATAAAAAAAATATTTAGTCGGCGACCATTTATTTTATTTATCTGAAGGATTTAATGCGAAATTAATTGAACAAACATTTGTATACCTGTCTTTCATTAGACTAAATATTTCGGAATCTAAGTGTCTACACTAGATTTTATTTAATAATAAAAAGAAATCCAACTTTGACACGAACAATGAAATGTTCCAGAACTTAACCCAATTAATGTCAAGTTATCAACTCAAATTAACACAAATTTATTTGTTTACAATCTTTATAGTTATCTTGCTAATGGTTAAGACATATAGACAATACAAAGTAACTAAAACAGAAGGCGAAGAGAGTTAAAATTTATTAAAAAGTTTGCAAATAAAATATAGGTGTGAGTGCCGTTCTTGTCAAAATTTTCTCTCCCACTGGAAATTGTTGTTTTAAATTTTCCGACAAATTTACATTACATTGATATTTACGAGTACACCCAATGAGGCGCTGGACATTTTGTATAATCCATGGTAATTTTCTCACAAAGTTAGTGTTATATTTTACTTTGGTTTACGCCGGAATTCTATATCGCCTACACCTTGTAGGCGTTATAGAATTCCGGCGGTTTTAACCCATTCATGTTGCAATGATACCAATTTCCCGTAATACTGAGGAGGCCTGAATTCTTGCAGCTCTAAAACCAATTTTTGAAGCTAGTTCGGCTTGGTATACCACATTTTTACTTGAATCAACCTCCTATCAACTCGTCGTGTCTTGGAGGCTTGAGAACCAGCTCTCTATTTCTTCTTCCTATTCTTCTTCTGTCTCTCATTCTTGAGCGTTGTTGGTGTTTCGTTAGTGTAGTTTCCCTGCTTTCTTTGTATTCCCGCGCGATTCTATCATTTCCTTCCTGGTGCAACGTGGTAGTCATACCCTGGTTTGGTTCTAAAGCCCATGGGCGATGGTGATCACTTGCTTTCTGGTGATAGGTGTGCTCCTTGACCTTATTGGGCTTAAAAAATGGAGTTATTGACAAAGCTTTTTTGGCATCCGAAGTCCTCCACTCCATTCCACTGCCGTTAAATACCAGCCGGGAATGATGACTAAGTATTTAAGGTTCCGCACTCAAAGGGTAAAATGAGACCCATAAAATATGACTCTGCTGTCCGTCCGTCTGTTTGTCCGTTTGTCACCACGCTGTATTTCAGGAACCATTATATATTCCTATTTATATATACTACTATACTAATTTTAGTTAAACAGTTAAAAAATTTCACAAATGATTTCTGTTGACGCTATAACAACAAATACGTGTTTTTTTCCGTTATTATAGATAATATACATATATATGTAGATTTTTATAGATAATGGCACAGAACTCTTAATCCGGTTTTTGGCACTAGTCACAAATCTTTCAACCTCAAGCGCTGGTTGTCGAAATTAACAATTGATAAAAACCTCAAGAACTCCTTTGTGAGGTAGTAACTTAAATTATATTATTTACACAACGAGCCTATTATGGTTACGAACAATTACTACAATATGTGAATGAAACCTATGTATAAGAGAGAGAAGGAATATACTTGAAAATACAGCGAAATAACTGGGCTATGTCTTATATTATCTACAACAATATACAATACCATGCGGATGCAGTCGCGTCAATAAAGCTGGTGTTCCATAAGAAGCAAATTCGTCATTGAAAGAAATCGGAAAGGCTACAAATCGAAGTAGCGAGGTTGAACCTAAATGACGAATGATGTAGTCAAGTACAAGTTTAAATTATTCAATAAATTCTTCTTCGTTCTTACTATCGTTAGGAGGTTCTTCAGCACCGATCATCTGCTCTCTTCTGGCGTTAATCATGTCAACCAGATCAACTTTCTGCATTGTAACCTTCACAAGATCCTTTAATATCTTCTTTATATCATCATCTTGAGATATCAAGTTTTTAATATTCTCTCTAGTGAAGCCAAACTCTCTCCTTCCTCCAATAGGTGGTAACAGAGATGGTTTCTTCTTCTTTCTTTGTCTTAAAACCGGTTGAATTGGACTATCAGGTTGAATTGACATTTGCGGCATGCGCTCAACCATCACGGGGTGTTCGATGTTTGTAGGTGATAAAGTTTGGTCATTATTGACGCATTCGCCGCCACAACACATAGAACAGCTCATTTTACAGTCTTGTTGTTTGGGCTGGGGTGGTAGTGCCTCTCTTAAAGGTTTATCCTCCGCACTTTTGTGCTTATGATTGCAATCTTGGTAATACAGAATATTCTCAATGCTCTCCTCCGAAGATTTCACGTGATATTTCTTCTTTGCGAATATGTTTGTTATTTGAAGGGCAAATATGACCTAAAAATCATTAATTTTGCGTTAATTATAACCTTACATTTAAAGAGCTAACTTAAGTACCTTTCTGAAGTTCTTGTCTTATCTTAACAACAAATTATTATCTTAACAACAGCTATCTTGCTAAGAATGACGTTGTAAATAACTCTTAATTAAAGCACAATAAAATACAAGTCCGGTCAAACTACCTTTGACCAACTCTAAAAAATCGGTTTGGATTTGTAGAAAGTAGGAAAATCCCTCCGCTTAATGTAAAGTGCCTTGCTTTATGGTATTTTCATTCAGAATACCAATTTTTTCTCCTGTTCTCTCTGTTATCCCTTTTGCATCACAGAATAACTGTACTATTTTGGTATCTACTGAAACTATTCAATATTTTTTAATGACCTTGTAAGTAATGTAAAACATGGTATTTGACACTACTGAGCTGGGGTCCGTATTTGTAACTATGGAGGCTTCGAGTAAGCTATTCTAGTACTATCTTTGTTAAAACATACATCCATCTACGAACTTTTAGGTGTCCCCTGTTCGATATTGGCGTTGGTAGAATTTGTCTCATTCTAACCGGTCCTTATTTTGAATCCAGCGAATACCCGTCGTTTCTCAAGTCATCAATGTTAAAGCTGAAGTTTTTAAAAACGTACCTTTTCCAATAATTCCATTGCGTTCTCACTGAAGTGTATTTGGCAACTATGGTATCGATAGGAACTGAAAACACTGCTGGTGAGTTTGTAAACACACCCATTGTAACAAGAAAAGAGAGTTGCCTTCGAGACAGGTTTTTATTTATTTTACAATTTACATATAGGTGAGAATTAATTAATGATTTTATTTTCTTCCGAAATTCACTAGCGTATATATTCTTTGTAGTTTATGTCGTTTGACAGTTCCTAAGTTAATGAAATAATCCAACATTTTTGTAGGAAAAGTCATCACAAAATGTGTTGCGGTGTTCTATCTATAAGACAACAGAAAACCGTCATACTTAAAACTTTTTCATTTCTATGAGGTGACAAAAAATGCATACTATCCGGCAACCCGTCCGCTCGTTCGCTATAACAAAAACAAAGATCCGATCCGATCATGGCTTAAGCCTGAGAAATCCTCCACTGGTATAGTCCTCAGGTCTTTCAACAATATTCTACTTCCTAATCTAAAAAAGCAGGCATCCTTCTTGACCTGCAAAATATTGCAGAAACAGACATTAGCAGATGCAATGGCAGTGACCACTTAGCATTAACTGACCCATCTGCACAATGCCTGCTTAACTTATGAAAATGCTTTAGACGGAATGCATCTATTGGATTCCAGGCAGTGACTAGGAGCAAATTAAGTAATTGCTTAGAACATCTTAAAAGGCACCAAAAACAGTGCCCAAAAATTACTAGTACAAATAAGGTGAATTGAAAATCCGTGCATTTTAATTTGACTAGAGCATTCACGTTAGGGTCGTGTTCACGCTTTTTCACGGATACTACGTTCATTATGCTGAGTGAGGTTTACGGGCTAACGTGGCATAGGGCATCAAGGCGCCTTAAACCGTGACTGATTCTAAATTCAAACCTCGTCCATTCTTCCCTCAACTTTAAAGTTTGGGGTTATCCTTAATAGAAGAAGTTAGCTTAGAACAAAAACAAATGTTATGGCACTAAATAAAAAATAATTGTGTCACTATGCAAAATTTATCCAACTGTATAATTTGAAATGCAGTTAAGTTTCAGCACGAAGCTTTGATTAGATTAGCATTGAGTAAGCTTCCGTTGTCGATACTATGCATAACCCAAATCATATTATGGCCAAAATCAACAGTCCGAAATAGTGGTGGAAATTATTTAGTTAACCTTAAGGGAGTTTTGGAATTAAACTGAACTGTTAGTTATGTTATGAGAAAATTTCCGCTCATTAATAAATAAAGTGACACTTTACGGGCACTTACTTTAAATATATTTTAAGGTAGCAGACCTTCAAAGTTTCAGGAGCGCATCCATATGAAGTCACATAAAACCGTCGGTTCCAGTTATTATTGTTTGATTTCAATATTTAAGCCAATTCGGATGCCGTTGAACGGCATAAAAACTTCGGATGCTTCGGAGGATTGGCTAGCCCCTTCACCAATCAGCATTGGAGTTGCGCGGTAGACTATGCTGAAGGCCTCCTCAGTATGAGGAGCGCCTCGTACTTTATAATGGGTCATGGGGTTTAAGTCAATAGACCTCCACATTACCCTTTAAAATCTATGGCAATTTTTAAATGGTGCGAAAACAGAACTTTAAAATGGCATACTTTTATTGGCATTAGTTTAAAAGATGCCGCATATCCAAAGCGTGATAACTAAGAAAAGTATTAGGTCTTGAGGCGACGAAGACAACTCATTCTAGAAAACCATCATCTCGAGTTCCACACACACACTGGAAATGTAAATATGGTGACGTCACACTGTATTACACCACTAAAACGGAAGTCTCCTTTACACACACACATCTACAGGTTCATGTACATGTCAATAATTAAATTTTACATATTAATTGTATAAAATGTTGGATTACTCAATGCTTGATTTTATAGTGCTAAAAAGAATATGTCATTGAAATTATTATGTTCTTTTATTTATGTAATTTCTTTTTTTTGTGTACCGGGGCTCGGCTGCACACATACATATACTAAGAATTAATAGTTCAAATCATTATTTACTTTATTATCGAAAAGCAATAGCAATTTTAATACAATTTTCTTTTGATCGTAATCAAAGCCTTTTCGTAACCCATTTTATGTTAGACCTCCGATTAGGCTTCTTCTTGGGTCGCTTATACCAATACACTTGCTTCAAAATGCTTTTGTAAATTGGATTATGCAAAGGACTATTCCTATGATTCTTCGCCCTTTCCTCCTTTAAATCCTGGCAGTAGTTGTACCACCAGGGCATCAGGGTGTAGATCCCTGCTGTCTCTTTCTCCATCTGAGCGCAGAAGATGTTATTAGGTAGCTTCAGTTGAGCTAACTGTGTTTTGTCCATCTGATGGGGGAATACTTGTTTGGCGTAGCGTTCCTTCGGCGGAGTGATTGGACGCCAGCGTGATTCAGCAGCGTTGAAGAAGAGAAAGATTATCAAGCCGCCCTGGAAAAATATAGGCACGTCTGTATTTTGAATACAAATGTTTCATTTTATGCTACAAGCAGGCAAACGAGTAGACTCTAAGCTGGGAAGGTACTAAGTTACTGCCTGCTAACACGATCGCGGGGAATAAAAAGAAAGAAGGGAAGCGATACTTGGCTGTAGCAACTGAAATCAATAACGATATTAATTGACCCCAAACACATCAATACCTTACCGCTTCAGGATGGGTGACAGAAGATAAATTGGAAAGAGGACGACTAGAAGACGGGGAGAAAAAGAGGAAGAATAATTAGACATTAGATGGTTCTGCAACCAAAGGTATTTTATTTGACGCCCAGTACACTATTATTTAGGAACGTTTTAAACACCAGCATGCATGTAAAACACATTTTCATCGTGTTTAAAAAAGAGTTTTGTGACGTTGAAAACTATTTCATTCTTAGCGCTTTTGGTTGGCTTTTCAACAATCTCATTTAAAAAGAAGTAATATTAATAAACGTTATTTGATTGACACATTTTTTTAAACGTCATAAAAATGTGCTCTGCTTTGCTGCTGCGAACTCTTTCAAGGGATCCTTACGACATCTTTTGATAACTTACTCTCACGGCTATCATCTTGAAATACCAGAAAACTTATCTTGGCAAAAAACATTGGTGCTAAATCTCACTTTATGGATAGTAGTTACACTGCATTACTTTTTAAAATTGCGTGGATAAGAACCCAATAATTTCGTAACCAAACTAAACTAACAGTAGCGCAAGTACGCCTTCCTTATCAGTAATGTAATTCACTTTATGTACAGAATTTTATGGCCAATGTGTTGATATTATGAGCAGTAGACCTTTATACTAATATTAAAACTATTAGGTTTCCATTCTAGAGTAACATTGTATGTAAATGGCAGTGAGATTATCTGCCGACTGGATATACCGGTTTCAACTCCCTACAGAAGCCTTTAGGTGACAAATTAATATTTGTCCTCGAGACCTAACTTTTAGTGGGCTTGTATGAGTTTGTAAGAATTTATTTCATCGGTCACTATGTAAATCAAGCAATCAGTCACTAAACGTCGACCGTAATTTCAAAAGAATGTTTACCATACAAACTTGACTAGTTTGTATATAACATATTCTTTTCGAATAGTTGCTGGGTATAGATTTCGGATTCACCTACTTCTTTCAATGTAGTCACTAAGTTCCGTATCCTCTGGGCCCATCGAATTTGATATAAAATGAAACCTTCTCGTCTGTAAAAGCCTCTCACCGCCAATTTTCATTTGTACAACAAAGCAGCGCATATTTTGTGAAAGCGCCTGAAATTACTAAATCGCAATGTCTCTACGTATAACTTTGCGTTATAGTAATTTCAGGCGCTGTCCAACCCCATCCACAGGTGTTGTTTTTATTCCTTCATACGTAAATACTGCATGAGTGGCATTCATTATGATAATGAACCAGCAATTGATTCTGAAGCACGCAATCGTAGGTTTTACTGTGTACAAATAC
Source organism: Asbolis capucinus (assembly GCA_018249125.1). Classification (NCBI taxonomy): domain Eukaryota; kingdom Metazoa; phylum Arthropoda; class Insecta; order Lepidoptera; family Hesperiidae; genus Asbolis; species Asbolis capucinus. The sequence continues at coordinate 10,713 of DWJZ01003605.1, forward strand.
AAAAACCACCGATTATTATCTGTACTCCTGTTTTTGTAGCAAAATAATTAAATGGACGTGGTAAAGAAATTAATTATTTATTTGTGCATATCGCGCACCAATTTGCTGATTTTTTTTAATGTTTTTTTTTTATTAATTATCTAGATAACTCAGTTTTATATTTCACAACAAAATTAAGGTGTACTCTACTGTTGTTAATGTCCATGGGCGGCGGTGATTTTTAGCATCAGGTGAACCGTCTACCCGATTGCCTACTGTTTGCAAAAAATTAAAAAAATGCATTGTCCAAAAAGCTAACAAAAGTTAAGATGGTCGTTATCATTCACATTAATAATCTGTGGATTTGGCTGTGTGTACATACGCCAATATCATAATAAAAAAAAGAATGTATGGTGAATAAGAAAAAACTTTTAGTAAATTTGCGGCCAGTGTTCCAGATATTTTTTACGGCTGACATCAAAACCAGACCCTCCTCGTCATCATAAGCAGGGTCCTTACCACAGGCAACACGACTGGCGAATTCAGAGGTATGTAAGTCTCTGGTGGAGAATCGACATTCGAAAATAAAAAAAAAAAACAAATTTAAATTTATTACGCTTCTTATACACTATTAACTCTTCAATAACTTTTTTGTAGTATGGATGAACAGTACTTGAAGGTTCTGCTTTGTTTATTCTAGGAATGATTCTAGGAACCATGAGGGATTTGCAGTAAAAATACCACCAGGGCAGAGGTAGCCAGGGACACAGCGGCTTGGAGAGATTCTCTTTACAAATCTGCTTTGATGGCAACTGCAAACATAGTTTACCGGTTTCACATTCGTGGACGACTTTCACGTAACCAGGAGCGAATGGAGGTATGACTGGACCCCATTCTGAATAATATCCCGTAGTTAATATAAACAGAATTGGTAATCCAAAGAAAACTTGTTGCATCTGTAAAAACAAATATGGCTTCAACCAGTGAGATAATTATACCATTTTAGGCCCTTAGTAACATCATTGGACTGAGCTCCAAGAAAAATTTTTCATTAATATATATATTTTTTTTAAATGTTAGGTCTTTGCAGAGCTCGCGACCTCGTGACGATGATGACGTCATTGGCTTCAACTCTTTTTTTATTACAAACGTCCGCAGAGTTTCTGATGGTGGTATATTGTGGTGACAGGTGATCGTCTCTATATGCCAGGTCTGCCAGCAGTCACTTAGCGGGCGCACCTGTAATGTTTTTGATATAAATTTTTCAGCATTTTACATTTAGATACACACTATATTTCATAAACTTACCACGGTAAAGCTTTCGAAGTAAATTAAAAGTTCCAACAATTTTGCTTATTCTACAGTAAAATATTATACTAAATACTACAAAATCTTATCCTAATGACGATAGGGAAGGTGTAAAGGGGGAACGCCATAGATAAAGGGCTTGATTAATGACCCATTACCGAACATGAGTCACTCCTCGTGAGAAAAAAGAGAGCTAGTCACTCCATCATGATGCTCCAGTTCAGGTTAGTGGCAAACTCGTCTCGGAAGTTTTTATGAAATATGAAGGCCTCCATGGCTTAACGACTGTCTTATGGCACCAATCGGGACCAGCGATTTAACATGGCTATCGGAGCACGGACGCGCTTATTTATTTATTTATTTATTTACCCTTTATTGTAATTTTTTTTTTTACAATGGGCGGACTTAATGCATTCTCTACCAGTCAACCCTTGTTAAAGGTGAGAATGTGCGGTTATGACTTTTACTAAAAAAGGAGCTCAAGAAAAGACAAATCTTTTATTTTTTTTTCTTGCCAATAAAATGGTATTTGACTTTATGTCATTACGTGCTATTAAGTACTAAAAATGGGTCCCATACGAGGGCATTCCAGTTAGATCTTAATCCAGTGCACTGCTACCATGAGGATTGGCCTACCTTCAGTGGATAATCCAAGTGTCAGCAGATTATCAGTCGAAAGCCTCTGACAAGAATGAATTGGCCAACCTGCAGTCAGATTGAAAAAAAAAGAAAATATTTGCATATTCGTACAATATTCTTATTTATCCAAAAATATACGGAATAGGCATATAATAATAATAATATACAGGATAGTAGTTTATTAAAGGATAAGTCACTGGCGGCGATATTAATGGCGGGCAGATTTTTATGGGTTTATCGTTTCCATTACTCTTAGATGTCACAGCTTCACTCACTGTAGTGTTATTTGTATCTATGTCATTTTCAGCTGAATTCAAAATCAGCACTTTCAATAAAATAATCGTAATGTGTTTTAAATACATTTTAACGTCCCTATCTACTTGTAAATGCAAATACAATACAGTATCTTTTATAATAACCCTATTTCAAATAAACTCGTAAATTCCATAAGTTCCCTAAATTGCTTTTCTTACTCATAAAAATCTGTCTACTTTCGCGCCAAATTACACGCTCCTAGTGATGTGAACAAGTAATACATGACGTGACACTTATATGGGACCGTTATTGCTTTAATATCGATTTTTAATTAAAATCGTTATCGAGTTCCGGAGCCTTGCGAAATTGACAATAATAAGTTCGCTAGCAAAGTAATAGCTCTTAAGACGCAGATTATAATTATATTGTTGTTGAAGAACCAAATAAGGGGCGATGTTTCGATATTTTTAAAAATCTTCAACAGATTAATAACATCATTGCAGGTACTTACTGTAGGATAATTAATTTTCTGTGTTAATATTGAATTAATCGTAGAGACCTATTGTGTTTAAAGCAAATTTCACCTCTTACTAGATATGTAAAGTAGAAACATACTTACTTACTTGTAGTATTTTTATTTCACGCAATTTTATGTTATACGAGTATGTAACGGGCCATAAAATAAGATTGTTACAACTAGTAAAACTGTCATGGAACTTTTGTTACAGTTAATATATAAAATATTAACTGTAACAAAAGTTCTATGACACGATTTTATCTGCGGGTATAGAATACATAGGTCAAAATTTTTATAAAATTTTAATTTAGTATATATAATATAACAACAATGTAACCTAATAGATATCTCATGATGTATGATAATTATTCTACTACCTTGTCTAGTATCAAAAAATTCAGTCAATAATTAAAATGTAATTTATCGATTCAAGATCATGCCATATCGAATATCAACTTGGTCGGTATATCGCTGAGATACATTTTTGTTTAGATTCCGCCAAAAATTAAGGAATTATAAATTTAAAGAATCATTAGCATATAAAACAATAAATATCTTGACAATTTTCCCAGCAGCTGTATCTGAAGCTATTGGTTTTTATAAGGACAATATCAAGATTTACAAAAAAGTAGGTATTACAGTTCTGATACCTACCTAATATTTAACGGTAATAGTTATAAAAGTACCTACTACCTAGTATTTTTGTAATCGAAGCCAATTTTATTTTCGACTAAAAGAAAGTCTGTATAACTAGTCTTATGGTTAATATAAAGAAATAAGAAAAAGCATTCACAACGAATGGAAGTTATATAACACGCAGGTATGCAGAGCAGAAAATTAATCACGATCTTCAAATCATACAATTTAATAAACTGAATGGCGGGAGGCTTTTGCACGACGATTCTTTGTACACAAGCCGAACGACGCGCATGCGTCTCGCGCTTCTTTCTGCGCATTTCGCGCCATTTTTTACATCAAAAGTAAATATAATATTCAATAATTAAAATTATGTAATAAAACTATAACAATAATGAATATTATTATTATAATTTAAAAAATGTATATAATAAGATAAATGTAAAAAAAAATTTACTCAAATAAAATTCTAAATTATACTGATTGTTGTAATGGAGTGTTCGTTATACAATAGTGTTGCTAGTGTAAGGACATTATCGGAGTTTATCGGCAAAATATGTCGAAAATTAAACAGTTTTGGTGTTTTCTATGCGGGTCTGATAGTGTATATTTGTGTGCCACCAGTGTTTTCCGCCTCAGGTATGAATAATTTTAAATCTACATAACTTAGTTAAAACTAAAAATGCATACAACAAATTCCTTATTAATTTATGGATAATTTTGGTAATGTTCTATCTATTTATATATACTTCTCTGATGCCTGAAGAAAATTCTACAAGCTTCACTCAATACATATGTAATTGGTCTTTAATGAATGTACCTAGGTCCTAGCTGACCGACACCCCATAAGCTAAAGCTATAGGCTTAGAAAGAAAAGAAAGAGTACCTTAACACAAATTCCTTAAGTATTATGCTATAGCGCTGCATTGAGAAGGGATTTTTGAAAATGAATCCTTAAAAACATAAAAAAATCCTGAGATAAGACCTGACGATAAAACATAGTATCGTTGTCGTGTAAACTTTGTATTTCTATGTTTTCCTCTTAAAAATCCTAAAATTACGCAAACAAAGTCGCGCGTACAAGCTAGTACCTATTTACATTTTAATAAATTACGGTTTGTCCCTATAGCCTAAATTTAAAAAAAAATAAAGGAATCAAATCATATTTATGAAATATTCACACAAAGAATTCTACAAAATCTGATTCAATCTAATTAAAAACTTCGAAATCAGTTGCGAGTTATCGATTTATTTAAAACTAAATCGATTCCATTCGCATTACCATAACTCAGAATGAAAGTTGAAATACGAATCTTTAATCCAAGTCTAACCAAAGAGAATATTTAAGGTCAAGGTGACGAAATAACAAAATGCCATAGTTGTATTGTTGTCTAATTTTTAGAACACAATAAGAATAGGCCAATATAAAGTTACTTTTATATGCCTATTGGTATAATGCTATAATTAGTCCGCGTAATAATTTATTTTATTAAAGACAGTTCTTAGAACGCTTTTCAGGATTGTCAATAACGGAATTAATGGGGGAATTAAAGGGGAATCGAACCCACGACCTCCGGTGGGTTCGATTCCCACCCAGGTCAAACTTTTCTGTGATGAACAGAAATGTTTGTTCTGTGTGTCTGGGTGTGTTATAGAAATATCTATTTAAGTATGTATTTAAAAGTATATGTGTATGTTTATCTGTTATCTGATCACAATAGCACAAGCTAACGCTTAGTTTGAGTTCAGATGGCCGTGTGTGACTTGTCCAAAGATATTTATTTTTTTATTTATATACAAAATACGCAAAGACATATTTCATTTACTACACGTCTATGATAATACAAGTCAATAATAGAAATGTCAGATGCAAATAGATTTCTAAGGATATCAGGTAATGCGGTAATGCAAGGAAATAGCCTATGTATGTTTCACATTAATTAATGCATCAGTATTTCCTTTAACTTATTTCCTATCTAAACAACCAGAACAAAGTAGTCATTGTGATATGGCTGTAATAGTTAGACATACATATATCGCGAACTTATTATAGATATTTGTGTTATCTATAAAACTTTAGTACATCACTTCGGTTAATTGTCAACAATGTCGGAAGCATTCGAGATATAAGGATTTGGCTGTATGGCATAAACCCAATGCCGTTAAATTTAAAATATAATAAAAAGATATAAGGATTTTTTTAAATATTTTTCACACGTTGGTTTACAGTAAGGCTGCGCAACCTGCCTGCGGGCCATAATGTAGCCCGGGAACGGATTTTAAATGGCCCGCGCAAGTATTTTTTTAGAAATTTGTATTACGCAAGTCCAGAGAGTAATTAACTAGGAATTATTAGTGGCCCGCAGTCAATTTATCATCCCTCAGTTAGGCCCGACTGTCAAAAAAGTTGGGCATCCTTGGTTTACAGTATACAAATCTTCATTTGAACCCCTTTTCTGAAAATATTTTATAGCCAAGTTCATCAGGGATAATATAAGATTGTAATGAAAAACAATTTATCAAATCGGCCCGGTAGTTTTGGAGCCTATTCGCTTCAAACAAACAATCAAATCTCCTCTTTATAATATTATCTAAATATATATAAAAGTCGAAGGTGACTGACTGACATAGTGATCTATCAACGCACAGCCCAAACCACTGGAGGGATCGGGCTGAAATTTGGCATGC
>DWJZ01003606.1:0-16730 GCA_018249125.1 Asbolis capucinus
CCACCCTTTGTAAAAAATATCCTTTAAGGTTTTTTACATAAATAAATAAATAAAATAAAGATGTTAGTAGATTTGTTTCTTACGGGGCAAATCTTGCAAGCTTAATTAGACCCACTTACTCCTACACTACGGAGCTGAAATTTGACATAAATCTTCTGTCCTGATGACAATTTTTTGTTTGACCTCATACTTTCTAGACTGGCTGCAGACTAGGGAACTTCTCGACGGTTAACAATATAGTTATGAACGTTTGTGTTTCTTCATATTAGAATGTCATAATAAAAGCTTGTGTTTTTAAGTATTTTAATAAACCTTGTGTCGGCTTTGAATAAATATACTGTCGGCGTTCTCAATAATAAAATTTACATTAAAAACGAATTTTATTAAAAATATGTAAAGTAAATTGTTTTTCTCGTTTCTTATCATCGTATCCCACGCAGTTTTATTATTTTCACCTACAGACATAAATAGAAATTGTTTCTGAAGGAGTATATTTTAATGCTTTTATTTTAGATTTTTAAAACAGCTTTTAGCCATAAATCTTTTTTGTAGTCGCAGTTAACTACGTAGTAACAGTCACAAGACTGCGTGCAGCTTTAGGTATTTGTAAAAACCTTAGCACACACGCCTCACGTTGCGTGCTCCCGCTACATAATACATTCTTTACTGTTTCCTCTTTTCTAGAAATAGTAGCACCTATTAACTACACCGTTCTGTTATTACTGCGTTATCTTTGCATCTTGAAATGTCATGTACATCTATACATCCATATCTCTATACATCTGTTGGGAATTTTAACTTGCTGATATTTTTAGCTAAGTAAAATATGTTATATGTGCTTTTCAATTGTCTATAACATGTCTGTTACCGTCAGATCAACCGTTTGCCTACTTAAAAAAATTAAAAAATTGTTCCGAATGCACGGTTCGATTTTATTTCCGACCATAAAACCTTTATTTTTCAACATCTTTAATGTTTATAGGCTATCGTGTACTGTACAGTATGGAATGCAAAAATGTATTATATGGTGATTATATTTTCAACAAGTAATTATGTAATTAAAGTAAGAAAAAGAAACTCGACTGCGATAAATAATTGGTAGGCTTTATTACAATTTCTGTTAAACCAGAACATATAAAGGTTATATCACACATATATTAAATGGTTTTTTCATGATTTTTCATTTGTTACACATATTGTTAATTCCTTTTGACGCAGTGGGATAAAAATTTTATTACTCGTAAATCCTGAGCATCTATTTTTCCTTGTAATTTGCTTGTATTCTTGTAATAACTCAACGTAAATAATATCAAAAGTTAGTATGCAAGAAAGGTATTATGTTCCAAAAAGTATACAAAAAATATGCAGTAGAGATGCACAGATGTAAAAGGTCATAAGCGGCTAGCGTCAGCTTTTATGTATAACCTTATGGTATTATCCCACAAAAGTTTGAGTGATATTCGATACTTGTTTTTTCTATATTGAATATGATTTCCAACCTTTCAACTTTAGTCACATCAACTTATATAATACTAGTGTTTGCCCGCGGCTTCGTCCGCGTGGTATGTTGTTAAAAATAACCTACATACATATATGTTATATTATATAATAACAATTACAGACTAAAATCTATATCTGTGCCTAATTTTATTTAGATCCGTTTAGTAGTTTCTGCGTGAAGGAGTGACAAACATCAATCCATCCACAAAAACTTCGACATTTACAGTATAAGTAGGATAACTACAATATTTTTTATGTATTCTTTCTTACGTTACTTAGGTATCTAGAATACCATTTGCCCTTGTGATTCTATTTCTCTGATCCCTCTTCTATTTAACTTGTAAGTCCCCAAGTCTTTTACTGCTGACGACTACAGTTTTTATGTGCGAAATTTTACATTGTTACGTGTCTTTCGGGGATCCCAACTTTATAAGGTTCATGGTTTGAGATTGGGACAAAGGGGACGTAATTGAATTATTCTTCAAGTTTCACCCTGAAGGACAACTGAAGAGGGGAAAACTAAAATTACTTTAAAAAAGGATATCATTTTACTATAGGAATCTGTTGCGATAGAAATTTGCTTAACTAAAATAATGTAGGTAGATATATTATAAATAAAGCCGCCTACAGACAGCCAAATTTAAACAAAAATGAAGAAGAATAGTTAGCGCTTATTTAAATTTTATCGACAACATAGACAGTTGACAATCCAGCGGAACTACTTGATGGTTAGTTGTTAGCATTGGCCAAAGACATCAGCAATACAAATAGCAAAGGCATTATTGAGATATTCTTAGACAAGTAAGATTGTACTGGCACTCAAGAACTCAGCTGAAACACAATGAGGCTGAATCAAGCGAAAGGGCTAGATCTAATTATGTTGGCCTCATAGGAAGCTAATGATAATGGTAATATTATTAAAACCTTAATAGTAATGTTGGTAGTGAAGCGGTGATAGCCTAGTGGTTTAGAATTCGGCCTCGAATGTCCGGGTGTCCGGGTTCGAATCTCAGGACGCGCACTTCTGAATTTTCGCAGTTATGTGCCTTTTAAGCATTACAAGTCGCTCGCTATAACGTTGAAGGAACACATCGTGAGGAAACCTGCATACCGGGGTGTTTGCAAAACTCAAAGGTGTGTGAAGTCTGCTAATCTGCACTTGGCCAGTGTGGTGGACTACGGCCTTAACCTTCTCATTCAGAGAAGAGACTCGTGCTCAATAGTGGGCCATGATGAGTTGAGATGAAATAGTAAAGTTGGTGATTTAATCTACACCCTACCATCAAGCACTTGATTGCTATCATATATCAGTTTCGGTTAGATTGCATATTTAATACAACGTGTAATTGAAAAAGAATCAAATTAAAAAAAAATCTCTCATTTAGAAAACTAAGAATGAAAAATTTGACGATAAACTATAAGAGGAAAGCAAACAAGATAATTCACATAACCGGCATACACACCATTATATCATCTCTTGTGTTACGAATGACAGAAATATATCCAAGTGAAACATATCCAAAATGAGGGAACATAAAATATTCGTCGCCTTAAGCATTACGCTCCACTTACCATTTGTCATCACCACATAAACAAATACAAAAATGGGTATCTAGCTAGGAATCAAATACTGTTTTTTTCTTGATTTAAGTAAAAACATTACGTACATTTCTGTTGTCTCAAAATTGTTTTTTTTATTTATTCATAATTAGATAATCTGTTAAACTTCTTACATTAAGTTCCAAACTAAAAATTCCGACGAATTAGCTTTGTATGAGGTATAATCTATACTAATACTTTACCTCGAGTACAGTTTAGGAACTAGGCGTTTAATCTGCGTCAGTGAAGTACGAACGCAGTACCCAGAATGGAATTTAATGAGCTTTGCCGCGGTCCATCTTATCAGACTTCAGTTTTATTTATTTGCTACGCCCAAACTCAAATTTAAACGTTCTGACATATACAAGTGCTGTTACTCACTCAAATGCTGCAGTTACTGTCAAAGAAGTAGAATTTTGAAAACCAGGTGAATTGGTTCTTCCAAAAATACCGACAAGCCCGTCAGACTTGGCACAGAACAGCCGTTCATATAATATGTTAATGATCAAATCATTTCGTAGCAGTATTCACCTCATGTCTCCACACGAATGCCCTAGATGCTCCAACTTCTGAACAGTCTACGGATTTACATTAGATTGATCTCACCCAACTTTATTCAGGTAAGTTGGTATCATGTGGAATTATTGTTCGGGGAGATAGGAACTATAACTGTCTGAGGAACGAAATATTTCAGTGAATTGATAAATTTGTGTTTAAAGTTGAAATGAAAGAAAATTTCACTTTGTTTTTTAGTGAAATATTCATAGTTATAATTCTAGTTTTAAGGGAATATTTATTACTGTTTCTCTTGGTTTTAATTGTGTTTATAGGTATGTATGGAGTTACAATTTTATTGTCTCTTTTTCATTTTTAAATTTTGGATTGTTTTGTGTTTTGTTAGTAAATTATATTAAGTAAAAGATTACTTATTTGGCTTCAATTCATTAATGGAACACTACAAATGACTTTTCCTCATTTTATGGAAGCTTAGAGTCATCAGGCTGGTCTAGGATTGGTGTATACCTATTTATGTTCACCAGTATACAGAGTTCTTCATAATCTATGAAATTTTATAGTTAGTGTGTTTAAGCTTGTTAGTTTACAGAAAATTATTCGGTTTTGGAAATTCTGTAACTGCTGTCCGTTCGTAAGTTACTGCCTTACAACGAATCTCATGAATCGTCAAATACGTCGGCTATACAACTCTCGAACGCTGAAACCGTATCTCCAATTTCAAAAGCTGCAAATCAAACAACGAATCAACGAAACAGCAAATCTCGGATGCCGCTCGGATTCCGGCCATACTGGTTAAATTTGAACCCGTTGAGATATACGAGAGTGGTTCAATCCACTTATCACGGCCTCAAGGATAGTTTGCTCTGAAAATAGTGAATTACAAAAATGTACCTACTTCGGTGTAACTAGGTTTGCGTTCGGATTGTTTGAAGTAGGTATGAATTTATATTCTCTCAGTGAGTTATTTGATTCTATGCCGTAATGAAGCGGTTTGAAATACAAACCCCAATACCATGCTCGCCTACCAGGGTGTCGAAAAGGCGTACAGAAGTCAGCTGCTCGGTGGTAGGGCTTCGCAGAAGGGTTACCATTTGTAGTGAAGCCTGTTTTGTGAAGGCTGGCTACCACCCTCTTGCTTGAATCAGGCACCAAACGATTCGCCGGATTCTGGCTGGGGACTTGAGAGACAGTTCTCCTCTTTTTCTCCCCGTCCTTCAGTCATCCCTACCCAAACTTCTACTGTCACCATTCCTGTAGTGGCATTTATGGTGTATTTGGGATCAGTTACTATTGCTGTTGATCACAGTTGTAGCAATGTACCGCTTCCCTTGTTTCTTTATCTTCTCTGCATTTACGGATCTATATCTATCATCAGTTGGGTTTATTAATGTCCATAGGCTACAATGATCACTTACCTGCAGGTGACTCGTCTGGTCGTTTGTCTGCTTATTATATAAAAAACCTAATATAATTTAACTTTGAATAGTTCAATCTAACAATGTGATGAGTAGAAGTAAACCGACTCGACACAGAAACCATATCGGTGTACGAAGCTCTTTTAGTCTCCTGGGCTTCTATAAGTCCTACGTGATCAACTAAGTTAGGTAATTGTAGCCTCAGCTGGCTGGAGGATAAGGGACTGCTATTGTAACAAAATCTTGTTGGCTGTTTCAATCGTTCAAAAATTTAGAAGACCTCCTTTAGGCTTATAGAGGGTGAAAGTATTAACAACAGTGTGTGTAACAACTGTTTTAACATTGAAAGATTCGTGAGTACCTGAATTCATTATTATTACTAGCTAACACATGTGATAAAGTCCGATTCACCCGACTAGTTTCGGAGTGATTGAGTTCAGTCGCAAGCGCGCTATTGTCGCGGATAGGTCCTGAAGAAGAACCTAAAACAGATAAGAAACTAGTAGGGCGAATCCGACTATATCACGTGTGTTAGCGGTTAGTAACAATTATGTAAAGATACTACTAATACAGTTGTTAGATTGAAGATCTTAGCCTCGGTTGCTTAAAATATACATATATATATATGTATATATATATATATATATATATATATATTTCTTTGTCCTTCAAAGAGTCTGAAATGGTAGTAGATATAGTACCGAAGTCTGTAGAAACTTTGTTCAAAATTTTCTGGAAATGGTTTTGGTACAAAAATTAAACCGATCAGACACATACATAGTTCATGACTTAATGCATAGCAAAGCCCGTCGGGAACTGAAATAAAAGTATCGTGAAGGTATCGTGAGATAAGATAACATTAAGCGTAAGTGTGACAACCTAAACATGTGCAAGGTTTAATTAAGAGTTCTCGAGCATTTCTATCATCTTCCGTAACTTATACAGAATAGTATCCTGATAGCGATGTTATTGAATATTCAATCTTTTATCGCAGATCACACAGATGGGATGCTTGTAGTTTAATTACTGCGCTCGGTTAGTAGAGTATAGCTTCATTTAAGAGCAGAGACAAAGGACTGAAGCGATCGTTTTTTATGATGGCTACGAAGCATTGGAGCTCGATTCTAGTGTATTACTAGAATAACCAAATACGAAAGCCATTTGTTATTCAAGTGAATTAAACACTAATAAATACTTAGTCCAGGGTTTTGCATTGATTGAAACCAACCTTGTTATGCAACAGCAGGTGGTTGGAAAGCAGATAGGTTACCGGTACTTTTAAGTATGTGGTTAAAAGCAGTGAGATTGGTTTGAACGTCTGTCGAAGGGGAAATCTTGGGTTTAATTCCTATGGCCCGCATTATTATAGCCTGACCAGTTTTCAGTTGATGCCAGATTTTGTTTCATCCGTAAGTAAGTATTGACCGGATGAATTTTACTATTTTTGGCCGAGAAACAAGGTCTGCTAAATTGGTCGTATTTGTCAGTATATCTCCGTTGGTTGTTATTGTCTGCTTGATTGATGTAATTTAATCAACGGTCTATATTCGTCCTGAAGCCCTATAAGATATCAATGTTAGCGAGTGATGAATTTCCAGATTTTTTTTAAATGAGTTACGTACTCGTATATAGTAGAAATTTGCCATTTTACGTCATTTATTTTTGCCGTTTCATTATTTTATGTTTATCCAATCGATTTTAATTTCCATTTGAACCTTTCTTGTTAATAAAGATATTGCTTTGAAACATATCCCTTAAAACAAACACAGCCAGGGTGTTGAAATATTCTGAGATGGGTTATAAAATATTTTTGTGTTCATGATGATCTTCATGTTCTATTTTTATAACTTGTACTTCCAAGTTACCTCCGATTTAGTTAAAATCTTGGAAAGGTTTTAACTTTGTCACTGTTTACCATAATTTTAAAAAGAAATTTCTAGTAAGGTGTTGTTGATTCAGATTACAATGTTTTTTATGTCAATAACCGAGTGTGCATGAGTGGCATTCACCATTAACCATCTCGTGACTCTCATGGTCGTTTGCATGCACCAGAAAATTAAAAATAACTCCTTACGCTTTTATAGCTCTGGTAAAATAGTTGGTCTTTTTTATAATTTGAATAGCTGAATAAATAGACTCACCACCTCGTGGTAAATGGTGGTGAATGGTCATCGTCGCCCCTGCAAGCGCGTGGGGAGCATTAGGTTAAAAAGAGAAGCAGTTAATTGATAAAAAAACTGGAGTCAATAATTACTGTTTAGTATAGTCAGCATTGCAACCCTTAACTGTAGCACTTCTGGGCTTGGGTCTCCACTCACAATATGTGAGGTCCAGGCCATAGTTGGCCGTTGGCCAGCCAAGGGCATATTGGTGGACTTCACTTACCTTTGGGAACTCTTATGGAGAACTTCCAGGTTTCCTCACAACGTATACCTTCGTCGTAGCAAGTGATAATCAACTTTTTATACGCACATAACGCACACGTTGAAAATGATAGGTGAGTGCTGCAGGATTTTAACCCAGGGTCTCTCGTTTTTGAGGCCAACGTTCAAACCACTAGGCTATCGCTGTTCAGTACATACGGAACATAATTTTATTTTTGTTATTATATTATACTGATAACAATAAAATAGTAATATGACATATGGGTTGACGCCAAAATTTTTGTTACGTTGTTACTCACTAACAACAGTAGTTGTTGTTACTCAGTAATAGTACTCAATAACACAGTTAGTTGTTACTCAATAACAACAAAACTAGTGGCCCTTCGAGCAAGATATAAATAAGTTTGACTGGCCTATTGGTCTAGTCAGTGAATCTTACTGGAAGGCCGGAGGTCGTGTGTTCGATTCCCACCCAGAATAAAGTTTTGTGTGATGATCACAAATGTTTGTTCTGTGTCTGGGTGTAGTAATACCGTCTTCATAAATATATATTTATAAATAAATGAATGTATATCAGTGGTCTGATCACCGCAGTACAAGCAAAAATGCTAAGATTGGAATCAGATAGTCGTGTGTGAGTTAATCCGAAATTTTTAATTATTATTGTGTGAGTTTTAGAAAGATATTTATTTATTAATTTATTTTAGTAATCTATGGACGCTCTTAGTGGTACCAACATCATACTGCTTGAGGACGGGAGTCAGAGTTATGGGATAAAAGGGCGGGTAATAAGAACAGAATGAAGAAGAGAGAGATAATATTGATGATCACTACGTGAACCCTGCTACCAAGCAGTCTGAAGTCTAGAGTTTCTACTCAAACTTCTCAAACTCGTTCATTGGCAAACGACACCTGCACTCGAGCGTCGAACACTCGAAGACCGAAGCCTCCTGAATTTTGGAGTACCGACTTGGAATTTAAACTGCTTCACGTACAATTATTAGTTTAGTGCTACCGTGTTACCGTGATATCGGTTACGTGATCTTTGTTAAAGATTGTGTTCTGTGCGATAGATAAACGGAGGATATTTGCTTTGTGTTATAACCTGTAACTTCTGGAAGTATCAAGTATTTTATTTATTTATTTTGAAAGAAAGAAAAATATTAATGTGTAAATTATATGCGTCTGGGTGTAAATATCTATATAAGTATGTATTTATAAATATATATGTATACATCAGTTGTCTGATCACCATAGTACAAGTTAACGCTTAGTTTGGGGTCAGATGACCGTGTGAGAGTAAACATACATACATATGTACATATATATTTTAAATACTTATTTATATTGTAGATATTTTTTACACCCAGACTCACAGAATAAACAATTCTGTTCGTCGCAGTAAAGTTTGTCCTAGGTGGGAATCGAACTCACGACCCTCGGCGTAGCAGTCAGGTTCACTAAGCACTAGCCTAACAGGCCAGTCTAAATCTTCACCAAATCGCATTGGAGCAGCGTGGTGGAGTATGCTCTAGGCCGCCTCGGTATGAGGAGAGACGCATGCTCAGTAGTGGGCCATCGATGGGTTGACGCCAGTTGTTAATAGAATTAAATTAATATGGAGCACGACTTACCACGCCTTAAAATATCGGTTGTTAGCTATTTCGGTTTTTGGTACCTAAAATTATCTCAATAAAAGTTGTAGTTTGGTCAAAAAATAATGCTACGTACGTGCTCACACTGAAGTTATTCCAACACTGAAAATTATTAATTCTGAAACAAAATGCACGTACGCAACGTGTTACTTTACAATTAAGCCAATCGCCAGGAGACTTTATTTCACAAGTTATGATATATTTATTGTTTATTGTTCAAAACTTTATAATAAAACACGTCATAATATTATTTTGCTTTTTCATGAAATTGTATGGAAATATTCCACTGTAACACTGTAATACGGTATTATTAAATAATGTTAATAATGATGTTTGAATATTTCATTATTTATTTATCTTATTATTATTTATTTAGTGTTCCCGTTCGGTACAATCACGGTTCGGTACAGTCTTCAGGTCAAGAGTGAATAGTAAGTTAGGACGCTTTGCCACTAAAGACTTCATCGCCACTTACCGTCAGGTGAGATTGTAGTCAATGGCTAACTTATCAAAGGTAAAAACAAAATCTTATAAATAAAACCTTACACACCTCCCTGTGTCGTGGGTCCCTACCTCTCTGTGTTGTGAGTGGCATGGACAGCATAAATGAATATTCAAATAAGACCCGAGAACACACACATGTATATCTGTCACCAGGGTCTGCACCTACTTATCGGCCATAGAACATTTTCATTGTCTGAAAAACGTACCAAAAAATATCCCTATATCGCGTACGCCTCAGAAATTATTGACAATAGAGCAAAGTGATGTACTGCAGTTTTACAGAGGACATAATTATCAACAAAAAAGTCAGCGATACCATACGTCTAACTGTTATCTCACAATAACTACTTTTCCCTATATATCCTGGCATGTTATTATTAAATGAATTTGGGGAACGTCTTTTTCAAGCTCGTTCCATGTTTTTATAAGAGCAAAACAACAATAATTTCGTTATAAAATCTTGGGACGCATTAGTTCACATCTAGTGTTATAGTGTCATGCATTAGGGCGAACTCGAGGGACAATAAAGGGGTAATCACCCCCCGGTTGCAGTGACCCGAGGATGGTGGTTGGGTTAGAATGTAAGAGGTAGCGGGGGGTTAATTGATCTTAGCCTTGAGACAAATGCCCGTTCAGCTAGCGTTTATGCTATAATATGTATATGTAATATTTGGTACAGAAATAAATAGCGTCTGTTTTTCTGTAATAAACCCCGTTCCCATACTATTTTAAGCAGCGTTTGGCGTCAACGATAAAAGAAAAAGCATTTTATGGCTAAAGCATCTTAAGAAGCTGTTGTTATTGGTGTCAATAACATATCTATAATTTCACTGGCTGTATTTAACTGACCTGGTCTAGTGCAGTGGTTCCCAAAGTAGTTCAGGTGAACTCCTAGGGGTTTACCAGGGTGTAAGGAAACAATGGAGGTCGCCGTTGACGTGACGAAAGTGGAGATTCACAGTCCTAATTTTTCAGTGATTTGGCTTGATGTGGCTAAAAACTAGTCGCGTCAAAAATAAAAAAACAGCATTTAGAAGCAAAATTTTAAATATGTTTTTTTTAACAAGTTTTGAAAATTTGGTACGAATATAGCTTTAGGGGTTCCGTTTAAAATACAAAAGTCATTTACAAGCAAATAAGAATGCAAACTTCTGGTTAACCACACAGATGCTGGGCCCCGGTACTTTCTGCACTAAATAAAAAAAATAGTTAAAATCACAGTAATCCCATAATTATATTTTTTTAACATGACAAAACCAAGCAAATATATTAATTTCACTCAAATGAAATGTAAAAAATTAAGTAAGTAATTTTAAAAAGGATCTAATAAGCATGTTTAAATATGTATGTAATGTATTACTAGCTTTTTCTCGCGCGTGTGTCCAGTAGGACTCTCCCCTTTTCGTAAACCCCTCCACCCATAACGCCCACACAGTCAACATCATATATAATAAATGAAAACATAGTTCTATGCTGTGTTATTTTCAATAATGAAGTCCTGTCATTCCCATATTTCAACTCCTTCAAGCTTTTTTCATGAAAAAAGTAGTCCACATTTCCCTTAAGTTCCTTTTCACCTCTGAGCCAAGTTTCATAAAAACTGGTTCAGTAGTTTAGGCGTGAAACGGTAACACACAGACACAGGTACTTTTGAATCTATCGTATATGTAAGGATTACTTAAATTGTGATAATGTATGTATATTTTCTTCTCAGCCCATGCTTTACACGAATGTTTCTTCATAGGAAAGTGATCCAGGCTTATGTTTTGGCTAGTGCAAATATATATGATATTTCATTTCTATTTTCCTTTAGGAACTGCGACAGTAGGGGTGCTATAGATACTCGTATTGTGGTTTTGTATTTTGACAAATAACAGAACGTTATTTCAGTTTCCTTGAAATCGTATTATCGACGTAGAGGGAAAGTATTATCAATATTTTTAAAAAGTTATTTATATTTTAACTCGTACAGATTTTTAGAGCCTGGCTAAACACTCTTGCTTGTAGTTCTATTTACAAGCTTTTTTTACAAGCTTTTATTTAACTTGCAGTGCATGTTTGTGACATGACTATGTTAGTATATTTATTCCTCTTCTTTTTCCTCATCTTTTTGCTGTGCAGGAAATACTTTAAAATTTTTACTCTTGCATGTGTATCTATGTCGGTACGTACATACAAAATACAACTATGTCGATACTTCCGTTAGATTATAATGTAAATGTCTTCAAGTAAAAAGTGAATAGGCTTTTACTAAGTTAGTGCGCTTGACCATCAAAGACTACGTCGCCACTTACCATCAGGTGGATTCGTAGTTAAGCACTAACTTATATAATGTTAAAAAAAATATTACGTATGTAGTTATAGAGGTGGGGTCGAGATTTCAATAGTTTTTTTCCAACTCAAAAAATGCCAACACGCAACATATGTACATATGTAGTCCCCGGAATACTTGGATGGCGTTAGCAGTGTAGGTTACAATAACAGGTCGCGCGTTCAAAGTTTTTTTTCCCACTCGGAAAAAAAGCCCAAAACTCGTAATATGATTTCACTTCAAAAAATTCAAAAGTACTTTCTTAATATCGCTTTCGTTTGTAACTTGCGCTTATTTCAAATGATGTATGACTCGGTCTCAGGCCTGTTAGATAGAAGGCATGATTTCTGATATTGCAATGTGCGTTGCCTTGCGGGTCCTGGGAGGTCTAAGAGTTAGCTACAATTACATCACTTGCCAGCAACTGATCTTGTTCCGCGTTGGGACAATTGCGTTAGATATAAATTTATTTAGAACTAGTTGTAGGTGCCGCACTTTGCTACGCATCAACTCATCAACCATATGTCCGATCGATATAATTTCTTTATTTATTTAAAATTTATCATACCCTAAGAAGAGGTACAAAAGGCTGGCTTAATGTTAAAAGCATTCTTTATCAGCTGATCTTTAGGATAAACAGATAGACAGCGAGGGCGGTATACAAAGAGCAACTAAAATATTTGGCATATTATTAATAATATGTAGGTACATATTATGCCTGTGTATACACCATATGCTTGATATATATATATATATATCCAAATATGTATATATATTTGGATAAGATAATGTATTCAGGATAAGTGAATGGGATTGCATAAAACTTATCTCCATCGTTTGAGGAAATTATCTGTAACTCTCTTTTTGAATGTAAGCTTGGTGCATTCCTTTCTAATGATGTCGGGATGTCTAGAACCGAGATGCATAGATAACAAAAGAGAAAGAAAACCTGATCCGTGAAGTGGTATTGACAATACAAGCGAGTCAGACGGTCCTAGTTGACGTTCATGGTCATCAATACTGAAAATTTTGTTTCAGATATAATATATGTACATATATGTAATAATGGGACCAAAACGTTTTCCAAATAAGTTTGAACAGTGTTGCTAAAACTGCCAGTGCTTCTCTATTCTGCATCTAATCTCAGAGTCTATAAAGGACAAAAAAAAATTTATTATCGTACATAAATCATGATTTTCAACATTTGTACGAGGACTATATATTTTCTATTTACGGGTACTTACGATAATTGTGTGCATTAACACAGTCATCAATCAATATAATATGTTATCTGTAATCCTGTCAAGAGCTTCTACATGTTACCGCAAACAAGCCGTGAATAAAGTCCATGCAACTGGATCGAAACATTGATGTACACAAAAAACCCGTTTTCAACATAGAATTCGTAAACTTTTTGACAATTTGCGAGTGATATCCTATCGTTTCTACTAATATTAGAAACGAGAAATTTTGTGAAAATGGAAGGATAACTCGATGTTTGTTACTTCTTCCAGCAAAAACGTCTAGACGAATTTGAACAAAATATGGTACAGTGATAGATTGTAGTGTGGAATATCACAAAGGCTCCTTTTTATCAACATTCCACGCGGGCTAAGTCGCGGGCGGTAGTCCCTATATATGTATATGTATGTATATATATGCATGTATAGATATATATGTTTGTATATATATATATGTACAAATATATACATATGTACCGGGTGTAATCGTTAAATGTGCAAAAGCGGTCATTCCATAACTATTACAGATATCAAAAAACTTTAACCTGATATCTAAAGTCCTTTACCAAATGAGTAAAATGACAATAATAACTATTTACAAAATAATATCCAAGTTATAACCAAAAGTTTTACATTAAACACTTCCATACAGTTAGTATGATATAGTAGAAAGGTTATATATATGTGAAATAATGTTTCCATAATCCGTCTATCGATATCAATATTTGTAAGGTACGAAAATGAAAACAAATATAAAAAAATATTATGAACAAATATAATAAAAAGGTCCCCCCTTTTTTCATATAGAGCGCAATTTTATAAATGTATATAACCTATACCACCATTTTGACGAATTCAACAACACCTCATATATCAATCTGTCCAATTGTTTTGGCTGTAGGGCGTGCCAAAGAAATGGAAGAAACATACACACCTAAATACATACGTACACTCGAAAAACCACCCTCCAACTGACGCAAATACAAGTATATGCGTATAGTTGCCAGAGGTCAAATATTATTGACCCGCAATAATATTTATACAAACAATCCGTTAAACCTGAACTTTACGAGATTCTGTCTCATAAAGAACACACTTTTAGCGTGAGGTAATAAATAACGCGAAAATAAACAAATAAATAAACTACACTATCTCAGGCGTTCACGTGTCGTGTTCCGATAATGCGTTTCCGTTCTCGCTCTCATACAAGTTTTTAGAGAAGGATGGCAACAACAACAAATAATGTCGCAATACGTTACGGTTCTCTCGGAAATATGACACAGTTATTTTCTTCGTCTTGTAATATTTTAAGGGAGAGAGAACTACGTTTGATATAAACAAGATTATTAGGACCGTATCATACTTTGTTTTCCTGGAGTAGGTATGAGTGTGTCCAGCGGTAAGCACCATTAATTTTACAATTAGTTTTGGCCAAGGCAGACGGTCACCTGATGGTAACTAAACACCACCGCTTGTTTACTTCAGAAACACCAACCTGTCACTAACACTTCACCAGGACGGAAGTGACATACCAGCACGCACTGGAAAGACAAAGGTAGTACAGATGCAGTACATCACTGGAGCAAACGGACCGAAGACACACCAGCTATCTATTCAAGACTGGAGACATAAGATTAATGGGAATGAGGACTAAAGGACGGGTAGAAAGAAGAAAGGAATATATTATTGTATCTCTTACCTCTTATTATAAGACAAACTGCTCTCACTTCTCTTCTTCGGTACCGATTGTTGTCGTAAAATAGCAATCGTTAAGCCATGTTGGAGGCCTACGGGGTATAAAAACTGTCGACATTTACGTTGGCCACTAACCCCCTACCAATTCGCATTGGCGCAGCGTAGTGGAGTATGCTGTAGGCCTCCTCAATATGAAAAGACCCGTGCTTAATAGTGGGCCATCGATGGGTTGAAGCCAAGATTCCACTTCATTTAAGATGGCATTAGAAGTCTAGGATAACGAATTATTAATATGATGAAGCTTAAGATGGTATTTCATCCTCATCATCCATCATCGTCGAGGAATTAAAAAAAGATTGTGCATTAGTGACTTTTTGTCCTGGGTCAAAACAGTAACTAAATATATATATTTTTTGCGTCAACAGAGGAATTAAATTAAAAAAACAAATAAATACCAGGATGAATGATTAATTTACTTTGAATACAATTTAACCAATTTAATCAACAAATCTCCATTTCACAAAAGCTGAATAGATTAGCTCAAATAGGTATAAGAATGACAAAAATAACGCTTAAAGCAGATTGCAATGACATGAACTAACAACCTCACCGCACGGTGTCCGACAAGCAAATGCCCCGAGAACCTTTTTTTGTGCGTCCAGATAAAGAGAAAGGACTACCCTCCAGAGATGCGCGGGCGGTAGGTGGTGAATGCTCATGCATACCAGCACAGCCAGCTGTACTGGTTATATGGGACTCACGATAAACCTAGGTGCATACCCACTAAACACCACCTGAGATTGGCTTTGGCCGTTTGGCCTTTACGCCTTCATCTGAGGCGAATCCCGAGAACAAGAGCTCAGTTGTCATAGGTTGTGGCGCATGACGTCACAAAAAACAAAGTAAAAAACTATGATTCCGCTAACACTATATTATTTTTAAATATTTTAATTACGTATTTAACTAAATTACAATATGACGATCTTTATTTGGGCCCCATCAAATGAA
This sequence comes from Asbolis capucinus, assembly GCA_018249125.1. Classification (NCBI taxonomy): domain Eukaryota; kingdom Metazoa; phylum Arthropoda; class Insecta; order Lepidoptera; family Hesperiidae; genus Asbolis; species Asbolis capucinus. The sequence continues at coordinate 15,829 of DWJZ01003606.1, forward strand.
TTTGCCACTGCTTTCAATTGGTATTTTCACTCCTGCGTTATAGCTATCAAACTACATTACAAACAAACAAGAAAGATGGTTCCCAAAGCCAAACGAGGTTAACTCCAAGATCAATATAATAATATTAGTAAATATTGAACAGAGCTGACGTCACTCCAATGCAAAATGCGTGTATAAGTAACCTTTTGTATAAATGTATAATATAAATATTTCATTATACTAAATTAGTCGGGCAATAAATCTAGTGCCAGAGCATCATAGATATCGAATAGTGAACAGAATAAACAATTTATAGTATATTGGTATCTGTTTATTTCACTCAGGAATTCTGAGAATATTAGGGCTGTGATTTTATGTTTTAATCTTATTTTGAATTAAGAGTTATTTCCACCCAGAATTGTCCCACTGATTTCATATTGGCTTAAACCCTGTGTGCAACTTTTGATGAGAATTTAAAAATTACGTATTAAAATTAATCACGTGATGGAAAACATGCTGAGGAAACCTGCACTCCGGAGAGTTCCCATAAAGTTCTTAAATTTGTGAAGTATACCAATCTGCACTTGGCCAGCGTGGAAGCCTGTACTATTACATTGTGAAAGAATACCCAAGCCCAGTAGTGGGACAGATGCAATGAAGTAATAATGAATTGTATCCAATCTAAATATCTATGTAAATTTGGACAACTCACACACGGTCATCTGAACCCAAACTAAGCGTTAGCTTGGACTTTGGGATCAGACAACAATACATATATATTTTAAATACATACATATATATATATATTTACTAAGTACACCCAGACACACAGAACAAACATTCCTGCTCATCACAGAAAAATTGGATCTGGGTGGGAATCGAACCCACGACCTTCGGTGCAGCAGTCAGGTTCGCTAACCACC
>DWJZ01003607.1:0-16729 GCA_018249125.1 Asbolis capucinus
GTTTCTGGTCATATTGGAGTAAATATTTAGTATACTACTATATTTAGTATATGAAAATATGTACTAAAAAATATATCATAGGCTAAATATTAAAAACACTGTATACCTATAAAAGTAAAAAAAAAAAATAACTACACTTATAATTTTAGAAAAAATTAAAGACATCATATTTAGTCCACTAATTAAGTAAATATTAATATAAAAGAAAAGGCAGATGTATTATGTGTTACAGATACTTACGATATACATGTTTTTCACTCCGATATTTCGACCCAGTTGCATTGTTCACTGTCCCAGCTGAACTGCGACGACAAGCCAGCCAAACCATGATCAACTGGTGCAAATATCGGCGCAAAAAAACATATGTACATCGTGAGCATACCCGTGAGTGAGTATACTCGTAACATAGCATAATATTCAGTCGACTGTAGTTTGGTATGTACTCGTAGCATGTAGTAGTGTATGAGTCGAATATGAAGTAATATATGCATAGTTTACAGATTTTAAGTACATTTAAACATAATGTGCCTCATTCCACGCTTGGCATAGCTTTATTGCTCTTTATCCGTTAATTACATATAAGATTAATATGTTAATAATAATTAATCTTATGGTTTAATGTATGATAACAATAATATAACAGAATATTAATGTACATATATCGCGACAGTGAGGCGTGCTATGACAACATGATATGTGTTTGTCCGTCATTTTCCCCTTTAACGGTACACTGCACTAATCAAGCTTGAGTTTAATCCAAATAATTCGATATTCCAATCACAAAGTAAATAACAGAGTATCTAACTCATGTTTAGATTAATTTAACGGTGAATGTGTCATATATTTTCGTATTGATTGCTAATGAACATCGGTTTGGTAGTGTGGGTGGAGATATGGTGAAAATACATGTAGATTTTATTGAATCGCAACGGATAGTGAAGTTGGTGGAGTCTATTTATGTACATTTAAAATAGTCGTGGAGTTTTATAGAAATATTCTACTGTACCTGTATAAATATACAGTTTATCATTTCGAAACTATGCAGTTCATATAATTAAGGAAGAACTTCACACTCAGGTGTTGTCATACACAGGTTGACAGGCCGGTTGGTCTAGTGGTTAGTGAACCTGACTACTACACCGGAGATCGTGGGCTTGATTCCCACGCAGGTCAAACTTTTCTGTGATGGGCGGGAATGTTTGTTTTGTGTGTCTGAGTGTGTAATAAAAATATCTATTTAAGTATGTATTTAAAAGTATGTGTGTATGTTTATCAGTTATCTGATCACCATAGTACAAGCTAACGCTTAGTTTGGATTCACATGGCCGTTTGTGAGTTGTCCAAATATATTTATATTTATACAGGTGAGTTCGTTCTAACCTCTAATTACGTAAATAACTTTTAAATCCTACAAGATCCACTGAAATAAAACGTAGTTTTACAGAACTTTCGCAACGACAGTTCATTTAAAAACTTATAGAGGAAACCCAAACATTTCACATTATAAAAACTATTTTTGAAACGATCGCAAGTTCGAAATTGGTGTGACTTATTCAAACGTTATTCACCGTTGAGGCCGTAATGTTGACGGTGTCATGTTACGAGCTGTAAATATTGATCGGCTGAAGGAAGCTCGCGGCAACCGGCGGCTCCGAACGCCGAGGAAATTAGGAATACAACTATACACACACCAGTACATGCACTCGTTTGTTTGAGAATTTAGCCGTTCGTTAGACTAGCTGGTATTAATAGGAATACTTTAAGGTACATATATTTTGTAGTACGTTTTTAGGGTAAAAAAGATTGGATTTAAAACATTATTCGCGTTTGGATTTTTTGTTTCCAAATGGGCAAAACTTATTTTGTAGAATTTCTACCCATTAAAACGGACCTGTTTGAGTCGCTCTGAATTCTGATATGAATGCACCTACTTAACTCTGCTTTATTTATATAAAAATCGTAATATCCATGATTTTCCAGCATTTCATAAAATGAGTTGAATAAACTGCTACACTAAATTAAAACATCAACACAGTAACTACCCACCTCTTTAATCTCATAAAAAGAAAGCGCAACTACCGCCGCATGTGCACTGCGACCGAAAAATAAACCTTTATTATTCAGTCAGGTAGCCACTATAACACTAAAGTATAATCCGTAAAGCATTATTTATACATTACTTAGCATAAATCCGCGAACAATTTGCATGTATATTATTTTTTACACAATGCCGGCAACATGGGCGCGCAAAAACGACTCAGCGAAAACAGACCAACAAAACGAACGTTTTGCTCCCACCGGGAACAGCAGGATTGATGGTCGTTGGTTTGAAATTTAAATTTCAAATCAGATACTAAATAGGTTACTTACCACGTTGTCTTTTCTAGAAAGCTAATGCGTACTTTGTCTTTAGAATTTCAAATGTTCTAGTAACATAATGGAGATGTTAAATTATGAGTGGGTCCACTTTTTAATAAATTTCAGAATAAAACAACGAAAGATAATAACAATAAACGTTTTTCTATATAAAAGGTCTTATAGCTCGATGTAATAGGATTTTTTCTGGTAACAGATATTTCCAAAGCGAAACAAAAACAGTTTCTACTATTCCTTTGCGGAGAATAATTTAAAAAATATATAATGAAAAATAGATGACAGTTAACTTGACGTTGACAGTCGAAACGTCAAAGATATCGGTCAATTTTCAATATGATAGGACGCGATTTGTTTTAGCTGCGAGTGCGGCAAATGGAATTCTTAGCTCCGGAAGCGTCGGTGATTGCCGGTGACAGTTTGTTACCTCACCCCAGTCTTACGTGATAAGTATTTTTATTTGTTAGAACATCGGATAAGCCGCAGGATTACTTACACCCATACAATCTCCAAGCTCTTAAGGGCACCTGTCACGTCCCGACCTACATTTCAGCGAACTCTGTTTATTTTCGAAGGCGAGCTTTTAATGTATAAAGGAAACGGAGGCCTGCCCTAGATTGCCAGGTGTACTCGTAAGTATCTACTAAAATATAACGGACGCGAACATATCCTTAAATTCTTCGCGTGTTTATTCATTACCTCTCAACTTACCTATAAAGATACATTTGAAGAATTATCCTCGTATTCTACTATGAAGACCATTCCTTAAATATAAATGGGCCTTGTCATGCGATTTTAACAGAAATCTCCGATATTCTCGTTAAAAAACCGCCTTTCCCACCATTTCCGCACGTTGTCCACACGACGACCACTCGAAATCACATTAAATCTTCGAGTGATATAAATTATGAGGTCGTGGAACTAAATCGATGGGCGGCCTGTAGTTTCGCCACCCGTCGCTCCCTTTGTGCTCCAAAAAATGACCCGAAGCTCCCCGCAGCTAATCCTATTTGCTCCACCATATAAATTATGCCGGCCGGCTGATAATGCGCGGACGCGCCGTTGTCCACCAGTTTCCCAGTATTTGTCACTGGTTACTGATAGCTATTGGAAAACTACATTTTATTTATACTCCCGATAACACAGGGACATTGTACAACGCTTTCTTTTATGTCGCATCCCATATTGGAGGTGATTTTTCATTGTTGCGAAAGGAAATGTCGTTTCAATATTTCAACGTAAATTCAAAGGTTACGAACGTGTAAAATGAGAAATTGTTTCTATAGAATCAGTAACTGCTGTCCAGAGAACTGCCATAGATACAGTGCTTACAACGAGGAAGTTCCAAAAGAGTCTGGAAACGGGACATATTGGTCTAGCTGTGCTTTGTGACTCAGCACTGAGAAAAATAGAAACAAATTATAGTTTCTTTTCCACGTGAATGTAGTAGATAAATACACAGGTTTTACGTTATAAAAATGACCTTGGCTTCTAATACATACTGACGCAATATTTGTTCCTTAAGAATACAGAAATATTACGCTAGCTCCTAGTCAAGTAGCAACAGAAAAAGTTTACAAAAGTTGATGTACGTTATGCGATGGCAACAGACATGCCGAAAAAGAATAAAAATTAAGAAGCGCAGAGCGACGAAGGTGCGGTAACAACGTTACACGAACGTGATAACATTATAGCTGTGAAAAATGTATCGAACGCAAGTGTCGACTCTCGCGAGGCCGCCGAATAAATAAATGCCGGGGGCTCGCAAAACCCCCATTCGGGCGCGCATATAAAATATTGATCAAGCCGGAAATTTATGAAAACATAAAAAGGTGGAGGTGCGAATTCCACCCTGGTGCACTCCTCGCATCTTTCAGATTTAACGCATCTTTATCCGATCTTCTCTTGGTATTTTGATTTGTTTTTTCACCGCTTTTACTTTTTTAACACTTCGCGAGAATGACTAGGACTGATTCTGAATTGTCGTGTATATTCTCGAATATTCTTTAAGCTGTAATCGGTGTAATACTTAGATATATACCAATTAGTTAGTGTTTTAACTATACTTTGGTCATGATTCGAAAAGAATATTCACCATAATCAAATTGAACTTTTTACGTCAAAAATTCTTTTCGAATCGTGAATGAATAAAATGGCGCCAGTAATTATTTTAATGGCTCAATTGAAAATGTATTGCAATTAAACTAGACGAATCCAAACGGCTGACTTGATGCCTTGTATTGATGCTCTAATGTCTTTCTTACTTTTTACAAGCTTTTATTTGACTTACACTGTATGTTTGTTTATTATTATGTTTGTTTGTTGCGGGTTGTTTGTTTATTTTTAGATTTGTTTGTTGCGGGTCAAATCTTGCATGCTTAATTAGACCCACTTCCTCTTGCACTACGGAGCTGAAATTTTGTTTTAATATTTTAATCCTGATGACAATGCATTTTTATGACAAGTATGACCTCATACTACGTTCAGGATTGGCTCCCGACAAGGGAACTCCTCAACGGTTAACAATACAGTTATGAAATGTTGCGTGTTTCTTCGTATTATAAATGTATAATTATAAAGCTTTTGTTTTTAATTATTTTTATTAAACCTTTCTTTCTAAGCCTAATATGCTCTTAGCAGTAGTATTTCCATCAGCTTCGCTATCAAACGCGTTTTCGGTTAGAACATTTTGATGTTACACAAAAATAATACCCTTACTGAGATTTTAATGTATCTTTGTTTCATTACGGCGTGTGGTTTGTTTTTGATTTTCCACTTTATTACTTATTTCACGTTCGGAACGTGTTTTTGAACACACTCAACTCGACGTCGGAAATGTTACGCGGTTCCTTCCTATTTCGAAATCTTTTTGTTCTCCATAGAGGTTAATTAACCATAATTTTGCTGAAAGTAATTGTACTTCCCACGAACCTTTGCAAACTCAAAACTTCCTGTTCGACATTGTAATAACCTTTCAGATACAGACAACTTCAAAGACAACAGATTAATATATCTCTCATCAAAAGTTAGTAAATAGACAGAGTTAAAACATAAATTATATGTTTAACAGATCTACATATATTAATAAAGAGGAAAGATTTTATTGCTCGTTTGGTTAAATAGGCTCCGAAACTACTGGCCGATTTGAAAAACTCTTTACCATAGAACCCTACATTAACCCCGATGAACTTAGGCTATAAAATATTTTACAAAACCTTAGGGTTTCATATGAAATTTTCGATAATGTAAACAAATGTGTGAAAAGAATACCTTATATCGCATACGCTCGGGAAAATATCGTCAATAGAGCGACATAATGTACTATAGTTTTATAGACGACATCAATGTCTACAAATACTCGTAAGTCCAGTCGTTGTTACAGTTATGTCACAATAACTGTTTTTTTCCAACGGATGAAATAATATCCGTATTTCGTGTACGTTTCGAAAATTATTTACGTTAGAGCAATGTGATGCAGTACAGATAAGTCGACGGCACTATACATATTTTTAACTACTACAGTTAAGTCACAATAACTCCTTTTTTCTGTTAACTGGTTCTTCCGAAGTGATGCGAGGGCAGTTTTAGTAATTAAGTATTAATGTGTGCAAGCTCAAAAAAATCAATTGCAGTATCCTTATCGAATGCCGTCCGAGCTGTGCAGAGGTTACGATCAGGGGGCGTAATGAAATTCCTCGAACGAGGCCCTCGTCCGTTGGGGATACCCTCTCGGCTCGGTTATTGCCCATTTTATGAAAAAAAATCCATTTTAATCCACACGGTGGCAGTCATAACTCAGACCTTTATTTAGCCACTAGATTACGTTAACAAGGCGGTTTATTTCTTTTTTTCTCTCCCACCGCCGCTATTTCAGACGAGATGTTTATTTTTGGATATTAAAATATCTCCGATTTCATACCTATGTGGTGAACAATTTGTTTATTTGTGCAGAAACATCGCATAAAGTGTTTTATTACGGGGACCACGACCGCTAATGATGATTATGAATTTGCGAATGTCATAAAAATTGTCATTGTAAAATTGTAATATTTACATAATGAATATAGCAAGAGATTGTAAAGAATGGCCGTTTTGAATAAACCTATTTGTGAAAAACTTCTGGATGATTATTCTCTGTACAGTCAGCGACTATCTCAACAAACTGGATGACTTAACACGTCTCCAGGCACTATAGAACGTCTTTTGACTACAAACTAGTTAATAATAAACATGTCATTAGTTTCTCGGTAATTAATTTATTGATACAGATTTTATATAGTTTTATATATGTTTTTTTATTAACAGCAAATACAGACACTTGTATACGGAAACGGACAAATTGTGATCTAGATTTTTTTGTGCTTGTTACCAAAACAGAAAAAAAACATTGTAAGTTTCCCAAATAAATAAAAATATGAGCTAGAAAATTAAGTTATACATATCTTTTAATATATTGTCTGTTTTAGTGAAACTGTAGTTACTTTGAATTTGAAACCTTAATTCACTGTCTCAAAAAACTTTTTTTACAACCGTTAAAAATGTACTCTCCTCACTACACCGGTCTCAATGGTTCTAAATTTACTGCGGATCTTTAAAAAAGGTAAGCAACAGCGGGCGCGATCGGTAGGAGCGTGGGTGACCGCTAGTGGCAAAAAATCATGAGGGCTTCCGTGTTTCGGCGGGCACGTAAAACCATCGGTCTCGATTGTTATTTATAGATAGTAATTGGTAAACCATGTTGGGGGCCTGTGGGCGACACAAAAACATCCGACGCTTGGTTTGGTCACTACCCCTTTACCAATCCGCATTGGAGCAATGTGGAATATGCTCTAGGCATCCTCAATATGTCGAGAGAAATATGCTCTAGGCCTCCTTAATATGAGGAGAGAGAAGATCGTGGGCCATCAATGGGTTGAAGCCAATAGTATTTTTTCAATCAAAATCTCGTCATTCAACCGTCGCTCCGGAAGCGTTTCATATTTCACAGCCGAAATGGTGATTGGTGTAGCGTATGATTACTAATATGGATTAGAGGATATAATTTGAACTGGCTTTATGTGAATCAGACCGTTATTATAAGCCCAATCATATTAAAAGTCAAATTAAATGGATGTTGGGAAATATCAACACATTTTACGGTAATTTCGGCAGATTTTAACAATTATTTCAAACTATTTGTGTCACTTTACTGTGTTAGGTGAATAGTTTTTTGATGTATTTATATCGCAAAAGGCGTACGACAAGGCTTATCGACTGATACCTACCAGACCGAGTCGATGGTTTAAGACTCTCCGAGGCACAGAAGCGCCCAAGAATTCTTTCCAACCGCGGCCGATATTGCCTTTGCCGAAGTGTTTTAGCCCGGTCTCGTTGTTACAAATATCGTACAGAACATATCGTGAGTACCCGTAAAATAGTCCAGAGCAAAATTAGTAACTCACCACCAACGAAGCAGCGTAGTTGAGTATGCTCTAGAAAGAACTCCTTGGGAGCTTCATGCCGCTTCTTTCCAGACCACTCACCGTAGAGATTTGTTGAAAAGATGGCGTAGATTGACTTTGAAAAAGTGTTTGTAAAAATCAACTTGGAATAAAATAAATATGATTTTGATTTTTGACCTCCTCTGCAGGGACCCATGCCCAGCCCATTAGTAGGAAGCCCTAGTCAGGGAATCTGGTCGACTCCACACGTTGGTGTGCACTTGCTCGTACACCAGTTTAGACCGGGGTTTATAAAATCAATACACGCACTTTCAATCTCCACAGCATAAGATGTTTTACTCTCAAACACTAATACAGGGTTTCTCAATCTTTTTGGAGTCACGCCTCACTAACGACTTGCGGTAATTTTCATGCCTCCCGTAGCAAATTATGGGTAACTCATGAGTATTTGGTACTTACTAATGTTATAACTTTTTTTATGATCAAAGCATACTGTTACCTACTTTGTACTACACAAATGCTATAAATGATAATTATTAAAGAAAATCACATTTTTTGTTCAACTATATTGTAGAAAAAATGTGATTTTGCTTTTATTTTCGGAAATATTCCCAAGACATGTCATTTTTTGGCATGGCATCTGTGTTTTAACTTAAAAAAATCAACTTTCACGATATATAAATATGAAACACAATATTCATTAGTACCTATTACAGTTAAAATACATATGTGGCAAACGTGGACATCATTCGCAGCCGACCTTCATTTTATTTAAGTCACATCACATCCTCAGTAACCGATGGCCGTCCATCAAAAATATCGAATAACGAATGGAGTGTCCGATCCGGCGAAAAAACGGGCCATCATCAATCCTTTACGTCCGCATCAAATATGTATGTACCGGACCGACAATATCGTGACGAATTACTCACCCCCTTTTGTACCGTGGTTCATATGAGCCTGCTTCATAGACCTGACCGTCGCTTGCTTGTAAAAACCTTCCTATAGTTTTTTATATACATTTTTATAAGAATATTGCAAGCCAGATTTCTTTATAAATCCTTTGTAGCTTAATATCCAGTTAACAACATTGACACTTTGTAATTAGAAGAAAATTATTTTAAAAAAGAAATTAATTAAATAATTATAAATTCAATCGTGTGATTAAAAGAGAGTTTATTTCCAAGTTTATTCTGTTGGGTAGAAAAATAGACAGACAAAGGAGACAAATACATTTTACATGGGTGAAAAATATTGTAATATATGCATATTACGTTTCTAACAGGCGGTCGCTTTCCTAAGCAATTTCTTCCAGATAACCTTGCCTACTATCCAAACAAAACAAAGTAAAAATCTACCCAAATCCCTACAATGTTTTGAAATAGGAAACATCATCCATCAAGGAACACCTTTACGTTATGCATGTGTGGCGTACGTCAAGGGAAAACTATTATCACCCCGAAATGGATTCGGGCCATTGTGTCGGGCATCGCCCACCTTCGGCCCGACACGATGGATGACCGGGGACGCTGGGGGACACTGGGCCACGCTCGTCCTTGATCCTGTCCTGTACATTTGTATATAGATCCTCAAAAACGCCCCGTTGACCGCACTGTCTCATTTTTCAACCTTTTCTCCTTCACTGTACGCACACGCGACTATGAACTTCAATTTCTTTGTGATAAATTTGAAAATGCCTTGACTGATAACTTTTCTTTTTCGTTTGCAAGATGTTTATCTACAACAGAAAAGGTCATTGATGGTTTTTATGAATGAGTTCTTTTATACATGTGTTTGCCAAATGTTTACTGCATTTAGTTATAATTTTTAATTAATAACATCAGAGATATTCTGGTAACGAATAAAAAAGGCATGCATTTATTCTTCCTTTTCGTTTTTCAGTTGGTTCTTTTGGTATAACGAAACCAAAAAATCATACCATTTAATTCATGTAGTACCTAGAACCTTAAATACATTATACATTAAAGGGCAAGTATTTAGTAACAGTTTTGGAAAGTCACGATCATAAAGAGAACAAACAGCGTTAAAATACTGTATTGTGTAAAAAACGTATTGTACCTTTCCAGAACATTCGCTTGAACACGAAAAATTCCACATTATATTACAAAACAAACATGAACACGGAACACGATTCGGATTAACGAATAAAATAATGTCCGTGCAATACTCGACTAAACAAACATATGATCGATTGATTGATTAGACTGACACGGACAGACAGACATCACAAACATTAACACTCGCGCTGTTTACTTTACCCAAATTTAATTTATGTACTCGGCGTATATCAGCTCCCGAACAGATTATCTCTTTTCGTTTGTTTGCATTCCTATTTAAGCTATTGAATGCCGATGAATATGGTACAGTTTTGTTGTGAAAAATGTGTTGATACTCGTATGTCAGAATTGTTGGATGTTATTTAGAGATCCGTTAGTGAAGGTAAAATTTATAACTAGGCAGCTTATGACGATTGGCAAAGTTAGGCGTGCGAAGTCGCTTAAACTAATACTATGGTCTGCGGTCGGAATGAAATATGTAGGTGGCCACTAGTGGCGTAACACTCTTGAACGCTTGCTGGTAATGGAACTAAGGTCCCATGCGTCACAAGTAGATTCAATATGAAGTAGACTTTAGAGTTATTTATTTTATTGACACTGTGATTATGTTTTGATAAAGAGAAATTCTCCCCTATGTTCTCATCACGAATACAAAATGCAAGTATTTCATTACTCGTAATAGGAAGATCCATTTACATTTAACTATGAATAGAGCTCCGTGAGTTTGCTGAACGCTACCTCAACAACCCTCATCACCCCAGTGAAGTGATTTCGATACAATACTATCACTAAAGACAAGCATCTAGCAAGGCTCCGCGCACACCAACCCCTTGTAATCTCTCAAATGATCGCCATAACCGCAGCTTCCGAGGGCGTGTGATGTGTAATAATTGCGCATATAAATCAAAGTGACATTCGTTTAATCGGCATGCGGGTGACGGCAACCCTGCCGGAAACCCTGCGGAAAGGAGGCCACACTAGCAAAAAACTTAAAGATACCCTCCTTAATGCGCGACTATTTAGGCACAAAGGCATACATACGATGCCGGAATGTGCCTCCGGTTGGGTTACAAAGCTATTTTAGCGATTTTAGGATAATATAGAGTTAAAATACGATCTGACTTCATTTAGTACATGCTTAAAATTCGACGTCCTTGTAATTATTAGGACTTGGGTTTAGGGATAAGCTGATTATTTTGTAAATCATGATGTTCTCCTGGTTTAAGAGTCATTGACAAGCCAACGTGTTATTGATAATAACGAGCTATAAGACGTGCAGTTCGCACTGAACCGAAATGGTAAATTACAATCTTCCCTAATGAACTTTCCCTCATAGTTGGAGGTATACACTATACTTATTCAGCTCTGCTCAATACGTATAGATGTACTTGGTAACGATATAATATTAATGCCACATCCAAATATACAAAATTTTACTATAGTATCTCCAGCATCTGCCCACGATAAGGGCATTACCCGACGACAGTATTAGTTGTTAAACGAAAAAGCTTTGCAGCTCACTGCACAACATTTTATACACATTTTAACGTATTCCCCCGAGCAGGTGTATTCCTGCGTAAGGTTTGCGTAAAATGGCTAACTTGTATGATTAATCAAAATCAAAACTGTCGTCTGTTGAAAAGGAACGCGAACGCACGCAACACCGAGCACCTGTCAATGTCACGTCAAGTCCCTCAGAGGCGCCATTTTAAAATGCAGATAACGAATCGGGGTGTAACACGAGCTGTCCCGAGGCGCCGCGAAACATGCTGATTTATTTCAAACCCGATATGATTTTACCGCAATTGAGCACTCCCGACCCGACCCCTAACATTTAACTACGGTTATCAACGCGTGTTAACCCGCCCTCTGGTACACGCTAAACTCACCTTTTTGTTCTACCAAGACTATCTCGAAACGCATGCGAATAGATGCGTTACTAACATTTACGCGGTCGATATAGTGGTGTAGAGAGGCAAAATTATTTTTGCGCAGGATCACGGCCAATTACAAGAGGGAAATGCTCGCTTTTTCACGTAGGTATTATAATAACGGCCCTTGTCACCGGCGTGAATGAGCCACTCAGCCAGTGTCGAATGCCTCTTCAGGAGCAAGATGGCGGCGGTGCATCACGGTGACAAATGCACAACTGAGAAAAATTGAGGACGGCTTTTTGTGACAATTCCAAAATGTGTATAATTATCCAAAGATAATGGCGTATCGAATTGCGCTTTAGTAATGTCAGAGATATTTTAAATGGGCCTTTTTGTTGGTCTCTCGTAAAGCAGGTATAATAATTCGATTGGTACAAGGTTTACAGATGCCAGCGTCGGTAAACGGTCTTCGCGAACTGTTTTAAAAGGAAGATGCAAGTTTTTTACAAACGAGCATCATGATTCCATTAACATTAACGATTTAAAGAACAACGAATTAATAAACTCGCGCTTTTTAAAGCGATGGACAGATAGCCTGTCAAAAAATCCTGTATAAATATTATTACATAGGTTACTATTGACCCATAAAAGCACAAAACAATAAAACAATACAACTGTAAAATGGAATGCAGACCAACACATTTCGACAAATTTGAAAGCCCCAGGTATTACAGTTGGAACGTACGCATGCACAATCAACCGGCCTTCACTGATGAAATGATACGTAGCGAAACATCGAAATGTTTTGCACGTTTTTGGGCAAAAATAGACGTTGCCAATATCATAGTGGGTAGATAATAGTTACATACCTCTAATGTAACTAGTACGGGATGAAAATATAAAATAAAACGACAGCCAAATCACACAAAATCGCAACCACCCAGAATCTTGGATTGTAAGTTTCGAAGTAATGTTTTAGGCTATATAATTAGATACAAACCAAAAGTTAAAAACTTAATCAAATACCTTCCCCAAAGCATCCTAATGCGCGATCGATTACTTAACGCGATACGCCGGGGGATTATCGGGATAGTAATACGCGTAAGAAACGTCCATCACGGTCTAAATTTGGATATATTCGAATCCCCTTTGCCGGGTAATCGTGTAAGCTCGATGGCCGCGGGGCGAGGGGTGACCGATCATCAATCTCTATCAAGCGTGTTTGTTGAAAAAGCGTTGGAAATATGACCGGGTTTGTAGCAGCACTTGACGTGTCTCCATTTAAACCGTGCCTTGCGTCAGACCTCAGCAGATGGGGAAGACAGCTAACGTTCCACACGGTCTACGACGTTACAGCCTAATGATAGCGTTTATGTAGATCATAAATTTCGCTCCGTTGAAGATTAGGTATTCTTTTTGTTATCCATTTCTTTCATTATTTCCAAAAAAATACTAGTGTTTCATAACTTACTACTGTTCTGGTGTATATAAATTGTGATAATTAACAGATCCAGATAGCAAAATGCCTGTGGCTGCGGAGGGTTGTTACACTATTGCATGGTACTAGTTTAAAAGTAATTTGCTGTTCAATATTGAACTTTTAATCCCTATTTGTAAAGCTGAAAACCAGGGTGAAACATTATTGAGTTAAATTTAGTCTAGTAGCACCTTATCCCTCTGCCAGATTCCAGTTGTCAGGAAGAGATAATGAAGCGTGATATATTCGCTCCGTTTCTCGATCCAACGCTGATTGTTCGCTGCAAATTACATTGTTGTTGAAGCAATTATACAAAACATTAATCTGTATTCACGATCTCGTTTGCGAATCGTTCGTTAGAAGGGGGACGCGACAAGAAAAGGAAAGTTTGACAAAAGTTAAGACGGAAATAGCGAACAAATCTGAATTTGAAATTGTTTCATTAAAACGAAACGACTACACGACTTCCATCTTCTCTCTAATTTATCAATAACAATAGCCGCGTTATTTGTTTAATAGCGAATCTAAGTATCTACTTAATTATAACATAAAACGTTGGGTACATCGTCTAACAAGATTTGTTTTAATCTTAGCTATCTAAAATTAAAATGATTGTTAAAGTTGGCTAAGATCTAAAAATGAAACGAGAAAGATTAATATCTCCGACAAATGAATCTTAGAGTAATATAGCAAATGTGGACAATGTGTCAACTAAATGTAGCAAACAATTGTTGTTTCCATGAACCAGCCCGGAGATTACAATGGCAATAGAAATTGTATTTTTCCATCTTCCATCTCCAGGCAGCAGCCGCTCGGCCCGTAAACAACTCTTTATCTCCCATTGTATCCTCGACGTTCCTCGCCAGTTTGGATGAGACAATTAAATAACTATCTCAGTCCATTTATCTGTTCGAGTTTTGTTTGTTTCTATTAAGTGTAATTAATGCTTTCGACGGGTAAAGGTTAATGAAGCCGGGCTTTGTCGGTTATCAGCCATCTCGCTGGGTCGAATCAAAGGACCACGTTTAAATCGTATGTTCGCCCACGATGTCGTTATCCTGTTCAAATGTTTTGCGGGTCAGATTGGCAACTTTAAAACGTACCTCTGTGAGTTCTGCAGTCACGTTCACTTTAAATAGTATTTGTTCAATGTAACGATCTAGGCGTATTCCATGTACATTTCCATTACATTCAGCCAGTCTTATTGTATTTTGTTAAAGGTTATTTAAAATGTTGTAAAATATGGGATTTTAAATTACAGCTTGCGAAAATAAAGATTTTGTACTCGGTTGATAAGTAGGTGAGCCCTTTAGATATTGCATCGCACGTCCTTGCGTTTCCAAATCTGTGTCGTTCTTGTAACTGAAAATTCATTATATTTCCTTTGCTTATTCTACAACAACGCGGCAACGTTGTATTCTCAAGTTTGCCGAGATTCTCCTTCAACATCTCGTGTTTACTCGTTCAACAAATCTTGATAAAGCTCCATAATAAATACATTCCGTAGGCTTCCACTCGCACCTCGTCCAATATCGCAAGGAATTTCCCAATTGGCGCCCCTTATCGACATGCCCGATGACACCTATGTATCTTTGTCTCACAAAATTGCCTCCCCTCTAAATCCGTCGACGAGAATCAGTCACGACGGCAACTGCATTCTTCCTCCGACAGCTAATTTGGTCTTCCATTTTCATGTAACTCGAGCATCTATCAAGCCGGCTCCTCGGGCCGGCCACGTCGCTATCGAAAGATGCAATGATAACGAGCCTAATAAATACGATGGCCGCTCCTCGAACTGCCGTAATTAATTTAATGGATTTAGACAAAGAAATATGTACAATGAAATAGTGAGATTGATGACGTGGACGGTGAGGAACTGTTGCGGCCATTAGCAGATGTGGAAAGTCAGAGGATATTCAGTTACGACGTAACGTGATCGTTTCGCCAGTCCGCGGCGGTCCGACAGTTTATTTTTTCTTTATTTACTCGTAAACACTAATGAAGGCGCGTCCAAAGCGTTCTAACGAGCTGGAAGGTTGCAGTTTCCCGCTTAATATCAACTTTGTGATCTATGTTTATTTACCTAGTTCGATAAAGATCTAAGAGCGCTCCATATCTTCAATATAAAAGTTATGATCAAATATGGACTGAGAAAGTTAATATTGATTAAGGTATACCATTGTAATATTAGTGAAGAAGCTGAGTATTAAATACTAATAATTAAATGAACGCAAAACTTGTAACGTTTGACGTTATTTGGGATGACAAAAATAGAAATGTAAAATATTTTATACATAGGTAGTACTAGTAATGGAAGCCATATACATAAATGATCAGAAATACAAGATAAATATCGTTTTCACAGTTCAGATTTCTTACTAGCATCGGAATATTTCCGCAGTTATACGACTAGAATAATTACAGCAGTCAGAAACTAAACGGGGATGTTCTGTTTTTCTGCTTCAGTTTCGAATATAATATACGAATGCAACATTTTATACATAGAGGGAAGTTCAGTTCATGTGGTATGCAAATTCGGGATGTCTCTTTGTTTTGCCAGACAGCTCGTTAACATAACGGCCCATAAAAAGTCTCCCGAAGCTAGGTGGTGTACGCGGGGCTCATATCTGGAATCGCAGCACCATAAATTAGTACAGGTCGCGTGACGTACCGACTTGGACAACATCGTCTCCTTATCGGGCCAGGAAACCACCCGGCCGGCCACTCGACGCGACCGCAAAAAACCGCTTTTAAAGTCACCTACAAAAAGTCTAATATTCCGTAACGGGAGGAACTTCGAGCGCGTCCTCACAATACATTATGGTCCTTGTGAGACCCGTGTACGGTTGTATTTCGCGCGAGAGCTGCTCAAGCAGTAGCAACAAATAAGGCAACATTGGCACTATGTCGACATAAATAAAGCTGACTGTCCTTTAACGAAGCAGACGTTGATGTTACTACACTAATAAAGACGGTAAGAAGTATTGTGGACTCTACGAACTTGGAGCTAAATTTGAGAATTGTTTCACGCGGGCCAGGGGTTGTAAATGAAGGTTCGCATTTAGCGGTCCTCGTGCTAGTGATATGGGTGGACTTCCTTTGTCTAGTAATCTTATCAGTGCGGCAAGCGGCGCGCTACTTGACGTGATACATTGCTCAACGTATAGATTTACTTTAAGTCTAATGGTCTATTTGTGTATTTCATTGAGGTCATCGGGCAGCTGTTTCGAAACCAAGATGAGTGAAAACTGTAATTTTAAAACTATTATTAGAGTCTCTATCGAGAGTATGTAGCCGATGATATGTAAAATGTGAACTAAGCAAAAGTACACTATTGTAAAGTAATATTTATCGCTTGTTTCCATTTCATGGAAGTTTTATAACAACATTAAAGTTAATAATGGAGATAGGCCTTTATAGTAATACCTACCTAGCAACGTATACAATGAAATTCGGCGAATCACTATATCCATTAAAGTAAAAATT
>DWJZ01003608.1:0-16727 GCA_018249125.1 Asbolis capucinus
CCTGGGTGGGAATCGAACCCACGACCTCCGGTGTAGTAGTCAGGTTCACTAACCACTAGACCAACCGGCCTGTCAATACAATATAAATTAATAATACATCACGTAACTGAGGGAGTAGATTACGCATAATTAGTAGGTAGACCATAAGAGTAACTCTTCTGTGACTAATTTATAATGTGTATGGACAACAATACAATGGTCAAAAATATCTGTTATTAATACTCTGTAGTACTAAGATCTGGTCGAATCTGTTATTAATAATCTGCACAACGTACAGTCCATTTATGACCATTCTCGACCACTAGAAGATCTAGGCGATGTCCAATGCACGCTTGGCTAACGTGGACTATGGTTAGCAATTCCTCACTTGGTTAGAGACCCAAGGTCTGTAGAGGAAGACCTACTGGTTCTTATGATGAATCTGCTCACCATACTTTGGAGGTTGGTCTCTCGAACGGGAGGCCCTGAGTTCAAACCATACGGACGTCGTTTTTTCAAAGTGTGTATTACAAGTTAGTTTGCTCAGTGACGGAAAATATGGTGAATAAAACCTGCTCTAAAGAGAGTTCCCCATGAAATTCTCAAAAGTGTGTGAAGTCTATTAATCTGGATTTAGCTGTATAGTGGACTATGGCATCTACCCCTCACATTGTGAGAGCCCCTAGCCCAGTAGTGGGGTACTTATGAGTTGCTGAATACGACCAAGCGTACAATTTACAGAAAATTACCCCGGAAACGGAAGTGTTGGACGCCTTTGGAATGAGTGAGTTGAGTGGCATTGGGTTTCATGGCGACTTCCCACCTCCAGGGTCCTGTGGAAAACCTCTCGGGGTATTTCAATATCGCGTAAGTATGCTTTAGTTCAGGGATCGGCAACCTTTTCTTATAAGAACCACAAATGTTATAAGGATATTGGTGCCGTTCATTTTCACGTGTCATCGTCGGGAGGAACAAGACACGGTTAGGTACGTAGTGAGCCGCATCGTAATGGAATACGGACCGCGGGTTGCCGACCCCTGCTCAGAGGAGTTACTATACAGAGTCACGCTATTATCTTTTTCCGTCGTTAATATGATAATATAACTGTTTCAGATAGTAAATGTAGATACATTGGAAGATGTCAATGAACCGAATGTCAAAGGAGAGTTATGGATAAAAGGTCCCGGAATTTTTAAGGTAGATAGACAGTTATTCAGTTGTGAAACACTCACTTCTCTGTAAAAAATAAGTTTGAAGTAATCGTTAACGCAGTGTACAGAACGGGAGGTCGTAAGTTCAATCCTGCGCAGTTCCATTGTACAAAGTAATGTGCGCATCAGAAGTTGATTATCACTTGCTACGGTGAAAGAAAATGTCGTGAGGAAACCTACTCCTAAGCATTCCTCATAAAAGTTCTCGAAGGTGTGTGAAGTTTACCAACACGCAACTGGCGTGGTGGACTATGGCCTGTACTCATGTTGTGAATGGAGACCCGAGCCCAGTAATGGCACAGTTCTGGGTCGCAATTATGAACCGTTAACACACAATTAATAAGTGCTACTTTCAGGAATATTACAATAATCCTGAAGCGACAGCAGAAACATTTGCCGAAGACGGCTGGTTCAAAACGGGAGACATATTTTACAGAGATGAAAACTGGAACTATTTCTTCGTGGACAGAATTAAGTTATTGCTCAAGTATAAAAGTTACCAGGTAATTCAATTCATTAACTTTCAACCCACGATTTAACGAACGACGAAGTCTATGAACAAACGAACGATGAAAACTGTAGTAGATTACACCTGTTGGATTTAGTTGTAATGTTTTACACTAGATGGCGGTGTCGGTCGAGAGTCGTTACACCAGGTACTCGTACTTCTCCTGATTTGATAGGAGACAAATTGTAGGTAGCCAGGCAAATATTTAAAGCTTAAGCAATTCTCTTATAATTATGTGTAAGTTAATACAACGAAGTTCGTTTCTCCCAGCTTCAAAAAGGAGGCAGCTCATGCGTCATATGCTGTCATATGGTCATATTTAAGTTTCAGTTCAGCGACATCTCACGAGTAGTTGTTAAGTTATTACTAGTAATGGTTATAGTGAAGTCAGACTTCGAGTACGTCATGACAATTTCATTTTATTGTTTGTCATGTAATTTGAACTTTATTCGCTCGTCGCTGAGAGTGAATAAATGATTTATTCATTATTTATTTATAACTTGATTCTTTTAAATTGGTGGTTTCATTTTTATATTTTTCGTAGATATCTCCTGTAGAATTAGAAAATGTGATACGCCGACACCCCGGGATACAAGACGTGGCTGTAACTGGTATATCAGACCCAGAGTGTGGTGACCTTCCTGTAGCTTGTGTTGTTTTGCGGAATGGAAAGCAGGTCACCGCTGAAGAGATCAAGGATTTCGTTAAGGGTATGTTACTTAAAACGCGTCTTTACTGTAACTGTTACTGGGTCAGTGTGACCTGGTAGCCTGGCCAGTGTGACCTAGGTGTACTGAAGACAATGTTACAGTAAGTATAATGACCAATGAATGGGTCGTCGGTCATGAAAATATTCCCGTAAAATAAAAAGGGATCTTTCCTGATAAGCGAAGTTGCGAAAAAAAGAAGTCGAATGGAAACCTGTCTTGAGAACGCTGCTTCAGCGGTAAAGAATTTGGATATCTGAATCTTCTGAATTCATCCATCCATAAACGGCTATTGTGGTTAATGGCAATTAAGCTTCAATTTAACCCACTTTGACCGATCCTGAGCCTTTTAAATCCAGCTACAAGAAAAGAATTACCTCAATTTTCAATCTAAATATTTCAGAATCTCTATCGGACGCTAAACAACTGCGAGGCGGAGTGATATTTCTCAGCGAACTGCCTCAGACAGCGTCCTCTAAGATCAATAGAAGAAAACTTAGAGATATTGTGCTTAGTGTGGAAAGGCTTTAAGTTACTTGTTACTTCTAAAGATTAAAATCTAAATTAGTCTATAATAAATAAGTCCGTTTTTTTCATTTTGGCGAATCAAAATTACCAGTGACTGCGTTTCCATTCCAGTATCATGTTGATGTCTTCAAGTCAAGAGTGAATAAGCTACTTCTAAGTTAATGCGCTTTACCAGATCAACATTGCCACTTACATTAATAAAAAGATCTTGTAAACAACATAGTGGGTTATAGTCACAGTTTTTGTGAAAATTAATTTTACGCATTGTATTGGGCTGTTGGAACTTTTAACATCAACTTTTAAGTGTAATTACTTATAAATAGACCACATCACGGCTTAGCGTCATGCACAGCAATATGCGAGATTTATAAAAATTAAAAGCGTATAAATTAACTTATTCAATATCATTTTGAAATATAATTTGCTTACAAGATAATTCAAAATGAGAAAAACGGATATACGCATCGTATTTAATTGAAAAAGGGATAAAGATACGCAATTTTATTGGAAAACTTTCCTAAATGGTAAAATGTTAGGATGTTTTAAAAATAAATAATGCACGCCTTAAATATCTTTCCTTTAAACTTTTATATACTATGTCAAAATTAGTATATAAACTTTTATATGCTTTATATATGTTCTGAAGTAGAATCGAACTTTATGCATCTTTTGAATACATACTTTTCGTATTTTTAATAGGTCAAAAACTAATTTACAAGTGATTTGACAAAAAAAATCCTTGCTCCGATTGAATTCTATACGTTAAATAAATAAAAAAATTAAAACAGATTTTTCCTGATAAGCGAAGTTGCGAAAAAAGGAAGTAGAATGGAAGCGTGTCGTGGGAACGTTACTTTATTCAATTTTATTACTTTATTAAATGAGTTGTATGCAAAAGTTGTAAAGCTAAAAATGCCTACATAAAAGTCGGCGATTGCGTAAAATATCTAACATTTATATTTCCGCCGCAATAAAGACTTTTATATATTCAAAAGTAATAATCTAACTTTATTCATACGCGGGCGACGCTGCAGGTAACAGCTAGTTTTATGTATCTCTTTTAACACGACGATATCAAGTTTTCGCCAAAAATTTTGGGTTTAAAATTGTTGACGAAGTGGGAAGTGGGAATTTTGACGTGGACAATTAATTTAAAATATATGTATGTTCGGAATGTCGCAATATGTTTTATTTCACTCCCTTGTTATGTCTCGCACCATGGCCGCAAGCTTAACTCTGTCAAACTTTGACGTTGACGTCAACGGGAGCTGCTTCATGAACACCACGCCTCCTCTCAACTGCTTCGAGTCAGTTAGAGCTTCTGTAACGGAATTAAGCAGTTCTTAGAACTAGCTGTGCCCTGCAGTTTCACCCATATTCTTTGACTACATTATTTAAGACACACACACCCAAATTATTTTGAAAAAAAAATATACCGTCCTGTTGGCCGATAGCACGCAAGCGCGATTGCCAAAATGGCAAATTCATGGTTACGGTTTATTTTCTCTTCCAAGGTATTCAGTAAAAATCAAGTGTGACAATGTTGTTTAAAAATAAATACTTGTGAAAAGCAACTTATCTATATGGTCTATCTCGGTCTATTCCTTCCTTCCTGGCAAGCAGCGCGTTAGTAACACCTCAGCCTGGTGTTGCTAATGTCCTTGAGCGGCGGTGACCACTTACCACCAGGTGCCCCGTCTGTTCGTGTACCTACTAACCCATAAAAAATCATATCCCTAACACCACCTTCGCAAATAATGCATTATTTTAGATCAAACTTGGTTACCATAAAAATGAAAAAACCTTAAGAGAGTCACAATTATCCTCTTTACCTTTGACCATATCCTTAATCTCCTGCGCTGTGAGGTGGTATCCGTCATGTGGTACCACACACGCTACCACCAAATCTCCTGATTGCTTGTCTGGTACGCTGGTGATTGCCACCTGGAAAACTCCTGGATGTCTCTGGATCACCTGCTCTATCTCCGTGGGTGAGATCTAAGAAACATTTAAAAGAGTTATAGTGATTGGATATTGTGGATGAGCAGCATAGGGCACCTAAAGGGCCGTATGCTCTAATTGTTTTCATTAGTCAGCATGGTTAAGCCATGTGTTTGGGTGGCATAAAAAAATCCGACGCTTGGGTTGACCACTAATGCGTTGACCAATATACCATAAAGAACATCTATATCTTTGGTATGCTCTATGGTATGGTATGATGTATGTCATGAGAATATCTGTGCTCAGTTCTAGGAATGTAGGACATAACAGGTCCTTTGTTGTAGGCCTATCATTGACAGGCCGGTTGGTCTAGTGGTTAGTGAACCTGACTACTTCACCGGAGGTCGTGGGATCGATTCCCACCCAGGACAAACTTTTCTGTGATGAACAGGAATGTTTGTTCTGTGGATCTGGGTGTTTAATAGAAATATTTAAGTATGTATTTAAAAGTATATATGTATGTTTATCAGTTATCTGATCACCATAGCAAAAGCTAACGCTTAGTTTGGCTTCAGATAGCCGTGTGTAAGTTGTCCAAAGATATTTATTTATTTATAATGATGAAGAGAAACAGGCGAAAACTAGTTATTGTATATCATAGTAGAAAATGGAAAAATCATGAAAATATGTTTTTAGGGTACTTCGAGAAAGTTTGCTTACGTGGTGATTATTATACTTGAGCAATATCTTCAACCGCTCAACGAAGAAGAAGTTCCAGTTCTCGTCTCGTTTCATCAGGTCACCAGTCCTCAGCCAGCCATCTTCAGTTAATACTGAGGCTGATAATTCCATGTTATTGTAGTAACCCTGGAAATAGTAAAATAATAAATACATTATCCCTTACATACATAGTTTTCGCCCGTGGTTTCGCTTACGTTGTGTGTTCATAAATAGGCTGCCTTCTATTTAATATTCCAGGTTATAATCTGAGGGCCAAATTTCATTCAGATTCGTTTAGTAGTTTCTGAAAAAATTCCACAAACTGCAACTGTTAAAAATTCACCCATCCATTCATCTATCCATATAACCTAACCTAATTTTAGTACGATAACCGCTTGACATTCATATCTGCGGTGGTAGTCTTCTAGGATTCGCTGTATCACAAATAATACCCATATATGGTTGGCGTACAATCAGTCATCTGGAATTTAATTTCTGCAGGCGGAAATTGATCCTGAGACCTTTCCTTTGGCAGACACAACGATGTTTAGGACTGATTTGACTTTACTGTTGAGGTGATTTATTTCAAAGGTTAAAAAGAATTTATTTCAAAGTTAGAAAGAACATCTTAGACGTCATCACCACATACCATTAGGATCTATGTCAAGCATTAACTTATTCTGGGTAAAAAAAAAGTTTTACTTTTAGTTAGTACCTTGAATACACCTGGACTCTTCACCCACAGTTCGCCAGGCTTGTTGGGTTCATTGACATCTTCCATTGTCTCTACATTTACTAACTGAAAAGTAGATATTGGCAGCTATTTATGGTATAGTATAAATATAGTGACGTTCAAGCTATGTCGGAGACCTTCAAGTGGCAAAAAACCAAACCGTCACATGGGTTGGCCTCTAACTCTTCCACCAATCCGCATTGGAGCAGCGTGGTGGAGTATGCTCGGGCCTCCTCTGTTTGAGGAGAGACCCATGCTCAGTAATGGGCCATCAATGGGTGGAAGCCAAAAAAAAGATACCAAGGGAAAGCAACTAGCCCTTCTCTTCCCCTCTCTCCCTTTATCTTTTACTCACCCTATATTTGCATTGTCCAAACGCCTTTCCACATGAACCTGGGACCTGGCATGCAAAGTTGAACGCTATACTGGACAACTCACTCATCCCATATATAATATATAACTGAGTATTTGGTGAAGCTGTCTGAAAAGATATATTGAAATGTTTTTAGCCACACCTTTCCCGTTATCAGCAACTCAATCAAGTATACTTTTTTTTGGATGATGATGCAATGATAAATAAACAGTACCTCAGAAACAGTAATTCAGTAACCACACGGCCATCTGAACCCAAACTAACCGTTAGCTTGTACTATGGTGATCAGAAAACTGATAAACATACATATAAATTTATAACTATATACATAGATATTTTTATTATACTCAGATACAGAATAAATATTCCTGCTAATCACAGAAACAAATATTCTGAGTGTGGGAACCCATGACCTTCGTCCTAGCAGTTAGGTTCCCTAACCACTAGACCAACGGGTCAATCAGTATAACTAAGTCATAGAGATGCTCTGATGATGGAGTTGGAAGGTGAAACCAAGGTCGGTTAAACCTTCATTCGGTTGATCACAATTGGATAATTTTTACTCTACTGTAGTTCAAAAGAATTGGCAATATGGCTTGCATTTATACTGCAGTGTCAGAAGCAGCTGCTTGCGGTGCTTATAAAACTAGAAGTACCTTCATATCCTGTAAAAGATTTTCATTAGGTGCACTCCCTCCGGAGAGAATGGTTTCAAAACAAGTGAAGTCACATTTCTCCGTTGCACCAGGTTTGAGTAAGGCAGTCAAAAAATTCGGACTCGTCATCATTAGGTTTGGCTGAAAAACAAAAAATATATTGAACACCTGGCTCTTAAAGCACGGGGAAGACGAAGAAAGAAATGCAACTGGGGTCTAAAATGGCATCATCCTAGACACCAAAAACATACTGCTCCCTACAGACAGACGGGTAAAAATAAGAATGAGAAGGAGAATCATGGGGAGAAAGAAGAGGTACCTTACCTTATATTTGTTTATGAGGAAGTAAGCATGTTCCATGTCCATAGCTATTGGCGTCGAAGACTGGATTCTAGTAACTCTCAGAATGGGAGAGAATATAATTTTGTAGAGAGCAGAATACCATTGTAAGGGTGATAGAAGTAGCACTCTCTCAATTGGAGCAGGAAACTTATCATACGTTACCCTGAAGATCATTAAAAAACTCTTTATAAGAACAATGAAGAATAAGAACTACAACAATGCAGTCGAAGACAGTTAAAATTCATTTAGTGACAAAGCTACAACATTATATAATAAATAAATAAATAATAAATAAATAAATTATAAAATAAATAAAATAAATTTGTAACATCTAATTAGCAACGATGTCTTTTTATTAAAATACATTTATGTAACTCCGTTTGGTGCAGTACCCAAGATGCTAGCAGCTTTTATTCTCTGAATAGCAATATTTATACGTTGTGCTAAAAAGCTGCCAGTTCTGGGGTCTTTTATTTTTTTATCTTTAATCTTCTTGCGAATCTCTTTGAAGAGATAATGCACATCGGGATCCCACGAGCCAAGATTATCTGTTTTTACCTATACATCAAACAGAAGAAAGTTTTGCTTCACAAATCTCACCACATGTAAGAAGAACATACAGCTAAATTCTTATGCGTAAGATTCGCTGATTTTGGAAGACCTGTTGAACCGCTGGTAGATATCAGTACAGCTGTCGTCTCCGCTGGATCGAAGACTGATGCTCTGGAAGAAATAAAACAATTTTCAAACACGAAGGTAGTAAATAATTGACATTTTATTACATCTTTAGCAAAGGTGAGACCACCGGGCGAGAGGTAACGTTGGAGAAAAACAAACACTAAATGTACGAGTATACAAGTAAAATGTATACAAATGCAATACAAGTTTAAAAATACATCATATCGCCAAATATACTAAAACCATACTAAACCCTTCATACTAAAACCTTAGTAATCATTTCTCTTACTTTTCTGAGACTGTTAATTTTTTATCATAAATAAGTTAGCGCAAACGAGAACACCGACGCGGATAACTTATTCAAATCCTTCGCGGTTCGGGTGATAAAATACGAGGTGAAGCGCGTCGTTTGTACTGGCGAGATGTTTACAACGAAGGGATGGATACTCGCCGTGCGTTAGCTCGTTCGATATTAGACTCATGATGTTAGATAACATGAAATGATTTGATATGATGATAATACAATGTAATATACGACTTTGGATGGATAATACTGGCTTTTCTACGAATTTTGACTTGAATAGACGGCTGTTTCTAACCAAATAAAAAATAGGTAGACACGTCAAAATTGAAATTCAAAACCAAAAGTAGAATGAAAGATGCAGAAGAGAAACAGAACAAAAAACATCAGAGAAATCTAGATAATTACGAATTCTGCTTAAAATATGTATTTATAAGATTAGCCTATTTTCGTGCTTCGGAGGGCACGTAAAGGCCAGTCC
Source organism: Asbolis capucinus (assembly GCA_018249125.1). Lineage (NCBI taxonomy): Eukaryota > Metazoa > Arthropoda > Insecta > Lepidoptera > Hesperiidae > Asbolis > Asbolis capucinus. The sequence goes on from DWJZ01003608.1 coordinate 9,159, forward strand.
CGGTTGTTATCGATAGATAGTAATAATTAAGCGACGTCGGAGGCCTTCAGGTGACATGAATAAATTCCTTCATTTTGGTTGGTCCCTAACCCCTCCACCAATCCGCATTGGAGCAGCGTGGTGGAGTATTCTCTAGACCTCCTCATTATGAGGAGATACCTGTGCTTAGTAGAGGGCCAGAAATGCGTTGTAGCTCATAGCACTTATCACTAATAGTTGATACTCACGTAAAATTTTCAATGGATTTTTCGTCCTGATAATCTCCAATAAATTCAGTAAAATTGCAAAACTCTTTCCCTTCGCCAAAAGTCACAATTTTTGGTTGTAATCTTAGTTCATTTAGAGCCTGTTGAACGTTTGAAGCAATTTCTTTTTGACACAACACTATATTGGGTGCCAAGTTGCTCAAGGACTCCTTCATCTCCACTGAAAGAGCATACCAGGTATTGAAATGTCAATAGTACCCAAATAATGCCTACTGCGACCTTGCCATTTTGGCTTCAACCCAACAATGGGCACGTATCGTCGTGTTTAACCAAGTTAAGAAACAATGGGTGCGGTTAGAAAGCGGTTGATTGACTGTTAGTGGTATAATCTTCATGATAAAACTACCGTGTACCAGTCATTGACGATTCATAAATTGGAGGTGTGTGGAGCATTCTCTAAGTCTCCTCAGTTACGAGAGTGACGTGCCGATAGTAGATCACCAATCGACTGGCCTGCATGTTTATTGAACCTGACTCCTACACTCAATTTCCATCCAGGTCAAACTGTTCTATGATGAACAGGAATGTTTGTTTTGTGCGTAAAAAGTGTATATTTCTGAGTTCTCCGACCATAGTATAAACTTACGCTTAGTTTGCGGGCAAATGTCAATGTGTCAATTGTCCAAAGATTTATTTATTGATATATATTAGTTGAAGTATAAATTGGTTATCAGGTAAATAAAGATCTTCAAGTCAAGAGTAAGGTTTTGCTAAGTTAATGCGCTTTTCATCGAAGAACGCTTCGCTCTCCATCAGGCAGGACCGCGGTCAAGCACTAATTAATAGAACGTAAAAAAACAACACATCTCCTACTTACAGATTTTAAAAGTCACATCAATACAGGCGACGCCAACTCCAGTGTAAAAGGCAGCATACATTGCTATCGAAACATGGAGGTTATTATTTGACATAATTACTATAATGTCGTTGGGTTTCAGCCCTAAGTTCGTAAAAGCTGTGGCACATCGGATCGATCTTTGTAAGACTGACTGGCAGGTCTCGGATTCTCCTGTTCCTCCGTCGATCTGTAAAACATACATGAGGTATGGAAATATAACACCAAGTTGGCTGCCTAAAGAGGAAGACCGACTTATTGAAACGGTAAACGTAGAAAAAGAAAAGAAGCAATATATAACTGAAGCAACACACATTATGTGGAAGTTGTCTGTAATGATACCAATCGATGGCATTTGAATCAATAATATAGTACCTGCTGACGGGTGATAGACGAAGAACGGGAAGGAGGGTGCCTAAAAGACTGGCAGAGAGATGAATAGAACTGAAACACGAAGACGACAAAACGACGTTTCTTGCTTTATGTAAGTTCTTTTTTAGGCTCACGATAATTCTCGTAAGTCGTAAGTCTATAGTTCTTTTAATTTTTTATTTTAATAGAAATTTTAATATTTTTGAATTTCTTTTCGGACAGTATTCCGTGTCTAAAAAAGCCCTAGATCTATCGTCGACTGCGTTAATTTGGATCACAAAATATCATGATTCTGAATTTTAAAACCCGTACTCAAGCGTAAGAAGAAGTGGTTCTAATGAAGCTTGCAAGAGTAGGGGTAGACCCGAAAAAGGGAAATATAGCGCTTGTTAAAATACCTGTAAAATGAATTCGGGAGCATCTTTCAGTCCCTGCAGGATAAGCTGTCCCAGATGATGTCTGTCAGCAGGCCTCCCGGTCCGAGCCACCACGCGAGAACCTATCTCACTCATATACCAGTGCACGGCATCGCTAGCCTGAACGTTGTACATCTTGAACTAAATTTGGTACTTCTAGAACAAGTACTTTTATGTGTGGAATAATCTGAAAATTTAATTATAGTCTGGAAGAACAAAATATATTGTTGCTTATAAAATTGGTAAATGCATTAATGGCTTAAAAAAAGCTATATTCTGTAGTACTTAATTTAGTTCAAAAATTTATGTATAAAACATCTGTATATGTCTTTAATTAACATAGTTTAAATTGTTATGACTAATATCAATTTTAAACAGAAAGGAAATGCTGCCAACATCTTTGGTACGACACCAAAGGAGATGGAAAGGTATGGAGGAAGTAATGCTACTATATATGTATGTATGTATACGCCCATAAATCGCGCCCGATACGTCCATAAATCGCGCGCGCATAAAAAATACTAATAAGGTGCAAAACAACCACATTTACATTTATTTAAATTAGTTTAATAAGTATGTAAATGTATATTTTATTTTATTTAAATTTAATGTTATAATATTTAAAATATATTCCGATTTCTAACTGATTAAGCACCTTTATGCCGTACGTACAAAGCTGCGTTTATTATTCGAGACACTAACTGATAGTTTTATTTGTAGTTCTCGTTATACTTTATCAGCTCTCAGCTCTATTTTATAACAACAGTGGAGACCTATATATACCAACGACAGCGTTAATATGTAGTTTACATTGATACTGTTAGATAAGAAGTGAATAAAGATTGTGTACATTGTATCAATTGCTATGTATCAGCTATATTTTTTATTCCAATATATCTTATACACTACAAACAATTACACAACAATATATCTTACACGATAGTAGTATTAATGTTATAAGTGCGAAAGTTTGTGGGCATGGATGTTTGTTACTCCTGCATTCAAAAACTACCGAATCAATCTGGATGAAATCAGGTACAGAAATAAAGTACAGTCTGTAATAACACATAACTGACTTTTTATTAGCTATCTACCACGAGGGCGAAGAGTTCTTGTATAAATCACTAGCTTTGTCCGCAAATATATCCGCAGGAGGATGTTTTTATAACCTATTCCATCCCTCTTACAGTTCGAAATTAAAAAAAATATTAGGACATCATTTAGATCCACAACTTTTTTAATTTTTATTAAGTGCATTGATACAAAGATTGATGTTTTTATATTCCTACAAGAACAATCTTCCACACCAACTTTCATCCTTTATTCCAACCCATTTCTGCCTTTTTTTAATCTATGATGTGAAAGCAAACCTGACAGACAGAATTTATTTCGCATGTATAATATATACGAGTATTAGCAAGGATGGCACTAAGTGAAAACATTTAAAGTGTCTGTCAAATAACAAAGTTTGTAACTATGTGAACATTTAACACACACAAACAACAACACGAAGCACAAAAACTATTTATCTAAAAACTAAGATCAATATTATTTAATAGCTTACAAATTGTAGTGGAAAACAGCGCTTATTAAAATGTTATGTAGGTATATTGCAAAGATATTTAAAAGATAAAGATTCCTCGTCTTAAGGAGACAATAATCGTTAATATCTGACCTCTTCCTCCTCTGAACAATCCGGTCTATTCATCCATATATCGTTAACATCCTGCATGACCGAATGACGCCGAATGACAGATTAAATATCGCGACGGCATACAATGACTCTGCATTGGCGTTCCCGCCGTTATGATGTAGGAGAATTGAAGAGGAAAGTGAATAGGTTACTAAATTAGTGCACCCAACATCGTAGACATTATCATCATACCATCAGGTGGGATCGATTGAGTTTAAAACTTATGATAGAACATCTATTTATGTATAGTATATCTTTGAAATATAGATTTTAATTTGAGCGTGAATAATATCTAAATAATCTTGAATGATAGTCGAAATCATGAACAAGTTTTAGCTTTTACAGCTAAAATTTGGGGAAAAAAAAAATTAAGGGAATTTATAAAGGGAATCTGGAAGTTAGATATGGACACTTAGCTGACTGGTTAGCTGATGCTGCTGAGTAGAGTGATGATGATGATTAAGCGAGCTGACCCGTTGAGTGGGATGTTCACTTGTGCAGCTTCTTCCTACAGATATCCTGTTGCCTCGAGATAAGTAATTTTTTCCACTATTGTCTTAGTTAAATAAAAATTATGACTGCAATTTCATATCTCTCTTTAATTACTACTGAGCACAATAAATTAAATATGGTAAAAATTTGAAAGGAAAGCAAATCACACACTTACGCATGTACGATCCACCGCGGTCGAAGGGCTTTTAAAGGTGACCGATAATTCCTCTGTCGTTACGAAGTGATGACATATGCGTTTTAGTCATGAAAGCGCCTACGCAATAAGACGAGCAAAATGTTCTAGCCGGTCCAATCAGGTGCAGATAGTAGACGTATTACAAATTGCGATTGGAGAATAGACCTGTTTAGGTAAAAAAACTTACGAAGCACCCAAAGTCTCACGTTCCTAAACATTTTTAGCAAAGGGGAGATCTCCGCCAGGCGAGGTGTGATGCCTGGGAAGTGGCCGAGCTCCGATAGTAGTTGGTCGAAACTTGTATATATGCTAACGATACAGAAAATTTCGATAGCGTGATTCCAGTTTTTGTCGTGATGTCATCATATGTCGTGCTATGAGATGTCGCCATATCACCCCCTGCTCAGATCGGAGGTCGATGTAGGATCCGTGCTTCTCGATGATTTGTTAATGTCTTGTATGTCTTGAGGTGAGAGGTGTTTGTGTACTGCCGATGCACTCTATCTGCGGTGAGTCGGGATGTGAGGGTGGCACGACTGATGCGGAGGGCGAGTGGCAACTCCAGTCGTTCGTGGTGTCGTGGGGGCAGTAGGTGGGACGGGCACAGGAAGCGCCTCCACAGTACGCGGCGATGAACCTGTGTTGCGCTGGCGTGGTGCGAAGTGCGTACTGATGTTCATCGAGGTGTGAGCGGTGAGGTGAGGTGTGATGGGAGAATCCTCGCTGCAGATGCTTAGAAGGGAAGTGTTCTTGTCTAGGGTCATGAGTTCAGCAAAGGGGAGATGTCCCGCCAGGCGAGATGTTACGCCTGGGGGGCGGCCGAGCTCCAATAGTTGTTGGTCGGAACTTGTATATACTCGTATTATGCTAACGATGTAGATAAAACTGATAACCTGATCCAGGCTATGTCGCAACGTCATCGTATGTCGTGTTGAGCGATGTCGCAAGCCGCATCTATATTTTCTTATTTATCTGTACTAATATTATAGAGGGGAAAGATTTGATTGTTTGTTTGTCTGATTGAAAGCGAAAGGCTGCGGAACTACAGGGCCGATTCATGTTGAATATAGGCTATGTAATATTTTCAAAAACTTAAGGAGTTCGTGTGAAACCTTCGATGGTATAAATCAACTAGTGAAAAAGATACCAAAAAATCTTTATATCTCGTACGCTGCGGAAACTATTTTTTTATTTATTATAAAAAGTTACACCAACAAAGTTACACTATGGATGCAGAAATTAGTATAGAATACACCAATAAGAACAGTGTCACCTCAATTATAGGTGTAAGTAGTATGCTTTAAGACCAGCATAATAACATGAGAAAAAAAAATCTATGAGATTTTATAAAGTTATAAAAGTAACTAGACTAGAATACATGCACAATTTTACAAATAGAATAAGTAACATAATTATATTGAAAATAAATTTGATTAATAAGATTCTAAAATTTTAAATATAAGATATAAAATTTCATTCAGGCACAATTATTGTGAAAACTAGAAATGAAAACTAATAAGTAGGAATACTGTAAAAAAACATGCGAATAATTACATTATTAATTTTTTAATTTAACATTCTACATTTTTTAAAATAGAACGCTTAAAACTTTACTATATAATATATATATATATATATATTATTACTAAAAATATCTATTAACGATAATTTGTCAGGCTTATTCGTAGTTTTATTAGTATGTGTGCTGATATTGGTGCAAGTATTGTACTCGTTTTACTAATTGAGTTCCGGAATACGACATTATCTATAGCAATGAAAAGTGGTAAGTAGCATTTTTGAAATCAAAAAATCTATTAAAAAAAGTACCATTTTCGAAAAAAGTCCAATGTTATTTTGGACATTTTTGTAAAATATTGGAACAAAAGGGTCTATATTTTACTTTACAGGAAAAATTTAGTTTTTAGGCCACCACCATTATTTCATTTCCATTTTTTTATATACAGTTCAATATTCCATTTTTTCCATTCATTTTATGGTCATACATACGAAGAGTGGTCACTTTGTAGAACTGTAAATTTACTCTTTTGTTTAAAAGGAGCACAAGGACTTCTTTACCACACTTAACCACTAGGCTACCACCGCTATATTGTTCCAGGCGAACGAAATGGTAGCAAAAGCTAGTATGCAATGAACTAGCATCGTGTAAACAGACCTTAAGCTGAAAAAGTGGGTGTGTTCTATTTATCTTTTGTTTCATTATTGAAGTACGAAAAGCCACTGGTAGTTATTTGAGGAAATTCCAACAGAGGGCTACAATTCATTCGGTATTAAGACCGTCCTGTTTTATGTCAGTAAATATTATTTTTGTCAACATTGTCTGTTAGCTTTGTGTTAAACAATGAATTATAAATATCTTCAAGATACCCTTGATGATATTAGCCATCTTGAACCCAGTTTTTCACCCCCACTCCCCCCACTGTCAACAACATTTTTATTGCATGAATACAGCGTTACACTTATATCGTCGATGATAAAGAGCTTTCTTATCTGCATCCCGTATTTCAACAATTTCAAGCTTTTTCGCGTAAAAAATAGCAGTTGTTTTTATTTAAGTTCTATTCTACCTATATACCAAGTTTCATCAAGATCGATTCAGTAGTTTAAACGTGAAAAGGTAACAAACAAACAGAGTTACAATTAAATATAAAGAGTAAGGTGAGTTTAACGTTTTAAGTATGTCGCTAAAAATTTGCCTGTACGTTGTTCCAAGTTGTAATCTATCTTTGTGCTAAATTTCATCCAGATATGTTCAGTAGTTTCTGTTCCAAAAAGTAACAAACATCCTTTCATATTTACAAATTTTCGCATTTACTTTTTTTATTCATATTCATGTCACCTCTTACTAGAAAATACAAAGGGCAAGATTGAATGCCTATTGTCCACCAGTCAACCTTGAGTGGACCTGGAGAAAGCTGATGGTAGTTGTGTTACTAATATTAATGAAATATTTATACAAAATATATATTGAAATAAAACATAAATAAATACCGCATTTAATATATATATATATTATATATAAATATACATATATATATGTCATCATAAATGAATACGTAAATATATAGAACCATACAAAAATATTAAAGTGCACAATATTGCTGGATATTATGAATATTATATAACTGCGTTTAAGATTTTTTATTCATTTTATTTCTCATAGGATAACACACAGCTGCAGGATAGTATGCGATTTTTTTACCATAAATAAGTTAGCGCTTCACTACAATCCGGCTGATGGTAAGTGGCGATGTAGTCTTCGATAGTAAAGCTCACTAACC
>DWJZ01003609.1:0-16726 GCA_018249125.1 Asbolis capucinus
GAATACCAGGACACTCCTGACTTCTCTAGGATTTATTATAAATGAAGAGAAGAGTTGTCCAACACCAAGTAAATCTTTCCTGTTCCTAGGTTACATAATCAATTCTAAAAATCTTAAGGTCAGTTTGCCACAAGATAAATACAGCGTATAAAACTGGAGATCATCAAGATATTTAATATAACAAGATGTAAGATAAGACGTTTTGCACGTTTTGTGGACTTGCTTATATCTGCTTGTCCAGCTGTTGAGTATGGCTGGCTTTATACAAAATTCTTTGAGCGACTGAAATATTTAAATAAAAAAAAGGGAACAGTTATGAAACATTTATGAACATCCCTAAATCTATAGGTTCTGACTTGACTTGGTGGTTTAATTCTATTATCAATCCTGCAAGCCGCATAAAATTTGATATATATGACCTGGAGATTTTTTCAGATGCCTCAACAACGGGGTGGGGGATTGCCTGTGGTGATGAAAGAGCTAGCGGTCAGTGGAATATCCATGAAAAAGAGCAACACATAAATTACCTTGAAATAAGGGCAGCCTATTTCGGTCTTCAAATATTTGCAAAAAAATGACTAATTCTCAAATTTTATTACGAATTGATAACACTACCGCTATCTCTTATATCGACCGTATGGGAGGTATACAGTATCCGCATTTGACGGAAATTTCAAAGAAATTATGGCAGTGGTGTGAACGCCGAAAACTATTTATTCTCGCTTCATATATTCGATCTTCTGACAATAAAGAAGCAGATATAGGATCGAGACATAGAATCCTATACATCCAGATATAGAGTGGGAATTGGCTCGAAACGGTTTTCAAGAGATTGTTACAAAATTTGGTGTCTCAGATATTGATTTTTTTGCAACAAGGTTAAACAACAAATGTGAAAAGTATGTTTCATGGCACCGTGATCCAGGAGCATACGCCGTTAATGCTTTTACAATAAAATGGACACCATTTTACTTTTACGCATTTCCACCTTTCTCAATGATTTTGAAAACATTGAGAAAGATAATATCGGATGAAGCTAGGGGAATTGTAGTTGTCCCGCTTTGGACGACTCTATTTTACTTTTTCTACCCGGTTTTTAAAAGTCTAGCAATTTCGGAAGTATTGTTTCTTAAGCCATGTATAAATTTGTTTCTCATCATGCCAGCAACCGAGACATTGGTACCAAGATGACCCTGGTTGCCGCAGTATTATATGGTCGGCGATGCTGAAAAGAGACATTTCTTCATCAGCATTTGAAGTTATGATGGCGTCGCTATCTCCTACTTCTGTTAAGCAATACGATGTTTACCTTAAAAAGTGGTACTATTACTGCTATCGTAATAATATTGATTTATATAATGCATCGATTCCTAATATCATTGATTTTCTTGTAACATTGTTTAATCAAGGGGCCCAATATGGCACCCCCAATACATGTCGTTCCGCTATAGCATTGATTGTTGGGGAGCACCTTGGGAACGGCATATCTATCAAAAGGTTTTTCATAGGAATATTTCGGTTACGTCCATCCTTACCTGGGTATGATAAAACCTGGGATCCCTGTGTGGTATTACATTTTTTAGAAAAAGTTTACCCACATGAAAATATATCACTTGACTTACATTCAAAAAAGTTAGTCACATTGCTCGCTTTAGTTACTGCTCACAGACTGCAAACTTTTTAAAAAATTAACGTTGATAGTATTAAAATATCATCAACTCAAATCTGTATAAAAATTACTGAAGTTAGTAAAACATCCCGAATCGGATCTAACCAACCGTTATTAGTTATACCTTTTTTTCAGTCAAATACCCCAAATATGCCCGGGAAAAACCTTACAATCATACTTGGAACGCATAAAAAATTTGCGTGGAAATGTAAACAGACTTTTTATTGGTTTAAGAAAACCACACGACGCAGTATCCTCGCAGACGTTGAGCCGCTGGGTTCGCGACATTCTGGTCGCGAGCGCAGCAGACGTGGCGGCGTTCAGCGCACCCAGCACACGACACGCCGCCACGTCTGCTGCGCTCAGACTCGTTGTCAGCGTGGATACCATCCGCCGGACGGCTGGCTGGAGTGGAACCTCCAATGTCTTTTTTAAGTTTTATAATAAACCTGTTCTAAATATTAATGATGATTCTTTTGCTCACACTCGATCTTGCTTCACAATCGATAAAGACCAAAACTAAAGATTTTGGTATGTTATAACAATAATATGATATTATTGTTATAAGTGCAATTATTATATTGGTTCAATAGAACATAAGGAATTGAACGAACTTACCTGTAAGTGAAGTTCTATCATAATTATACGAGGGCTTCGTCCGAAGACGTCCGTAGATTACATACGAAATAGCTGAGAGACTACACTAGGCTAGAAATGTACCGACTAGCCGACCAGCCGTCTAGTCAGCCTCTTCACAACCGACTAGTCTATGACAACCATAAAGGCTCTCGCGTAGTATAACTGAATCAAATAGCAGCAGTGAAATTAATCAGTAACCGAAATTTCCATGTCACAAGAGCAAAAGATGGCACTACTACTGTCTATTGTGTATTTCTCAAAATTACACTACGCCGCGTTTTTCCGAAAATGGAAGCTTGCTTAATCGATATTTCGACTAAAAACTCCCACTCGTTACTGTAACCTATACTCAGAATGAGTACTAAGATATATATTATTTAATATTGTAATTTCGTTATAATCAGTAGTTGGCTGATTGAATATACATATAGTTATCTAAACTAAACAGTCTAAGCCAATTCACCTCCATATCCAGGATGCGCAAAACTAACAATACAATTCATTCGAATTCAAACGGCATTTTGTTACAATCAATGTGACCTTTCTGAGTGCTTTCTTTTTCGTAAATTGAAAATTTTGATGCAAGTTTCATAGCAGAAATATATACCTAATATGAATCAATACCGAAACCAAACAGCAAAACATTCGCCCGCAAGCGCGGCGGCTGCCAAGACCGAGGTTTCAAAAAAAACGTTGAAGTGTTTCCGAATGAAGACAAATCGTTGATCGTCGATCGTCGGTCGCCGACGTTGGAGGTTTGCAAGCTCTTATGTCATTTTGGCATTTCACTGTACACTAGTAGCTCTCGTTTCTCTATGTATCTGGGCTGTGGACGGGACTAAGAAACATTAACTTGGACTTCATTCTTTAGGTAAATCTCTCAGTTATAGTTTCTCCCATATATCTTGTATAAACTGACAGCATAAGGTATAATATTTTTATAACGTTAGTGTATAGAACAAAATATATTTTGAGGAAAATTTTTATGCTGCTGAAATTGATCTATTTATGACTGACGCTATCGCGCGCGACTGTACGTTTTTCCATAACTTGACACCTGGGAACACGACGATGTACGCAATCTCTGTTGCTAGGCACCGGCCGGTCAGCCGGTACTGTCGCCCGTGTCACCAAACCTATTCTGAGAAACATATGTTTCACAATGAATTGCAGTTTTCTTCTTAAAGGTTTAATATTGTCGCACTACTAGCATGTTATATTATAAAGTTAAAAAAATGCACGTATTGCCTTTATATATATGAAGACTGACTTCCATCCTGTGGTAGAGCGGGGTGTCGTGAGTGGCATCAAAGTGAGGTAACTAATGGCGGGACTGCGAGTAAGAATTATGATATTAATATTAAATCATTAAGAAAAATGTTAAAAAGAGTGGCTGCCTTGTTCCCGGCTTCTGGAAACTGCAACTATCAGCCAATTTAAACCAATGCTTCCTCCTCCATTGCTATTTTTCCTTGTGAAAATCAATTGAAAATGTGCTAGCAATTATTAGGATTTCGTAAAAAATGTAGAACCCTTCCGTTTTCCAGATTAGTATGAGAAGTTATCATCACTCGATTCTGTGAAAGACATCTTAAGATTCATTCGACAAAGCTTGCACTTCCGAGACTTCTCTATAAAGTTGTGGGAGGTGTGTGGAGTGCGCCAACTGCACTTGACGAGCGTGACAGACTACAGCCTGCACCCGTCACATTGTGAGTGGGGGCCCGAGCCCAGTAATGTACTCGAACGGAACCCTTCGTTTACGTTGGTTGAGTCGCAGAAGGCTGTTATATTGATGAACTAAAGTATCGTTGTAATTATTTACGATAACTAACAGCCGCGGCCGTCGAACGACAGAGGTAATGACACATTCCCGGTCCTCTTTGTTGGAGAACAAACAGTGGCGGGGGCGACATTGAACCGCATCAAGCGAGGAAACAAAGAGCCTAGTGACTCATGGACCGTGCACCATGGTCTTCACTCGGAACCTGGTACTGGTACCGTCATTACCGACAGAGGTAGTGGGATCCATCTCCGACCGAAATAAGCTGTCCTATTATTGATGGCCTCTCGCTCTCGTGGTTAGAGGGAGCTGACTGTTAAGTCGGTTGTGGATTCTATTTACAGTATACAATTCCTGTCACGAACAGAAATATTTGTTTTATGTTTAAGTGAAATAAAACTCTTACCTATGTACATGATCATAAGCTGGCGTGTCACTAACACGTTCCTTACTGGGTATGAAGTGGCAAAGGGGAAGCAGTACATAATTGAAGTAACTACAGTATCCTTAACCGGAGAACAAACATACATCTGTCATATAAATGTTTACCCAACTGGGAATCTAAGCTAGTTCTTCAGTTCGCTGGCACGGTCTCTGTCAGTAACAGGCATGTTAACGCATGTCAGAGGCCATTAAAACTTTGTTCACGTGAGTTTGCCACAACTGAATTAATCCACAATGGAGTATTACAGTGGAGTATGCTCTAGACCTCCTCAGTAGAAGCCACTTTTATTGTCAACTGAACATCACAGTACAGACATTCTGTCCGCGGTACACCGCACACTGCTCGTCGCCGATAAATAAATATCTTGGGACAACTCACACTTTTGCTACGGTGATCAGACAACTGATATACATACAAACAAAATTTTAAATACATACTTATAGATATTTACACCCAGACGCACAAAACAAACATATCTGCTCGTCACATAAAAGTTTGAGCTGGGTAGGAATCGAACCCACGGCCTCCGGTGTAGTAGCTTCACTAACCACTAGACCGATTGGCCTGTCATGACTCAAACATAACAAAACAATTAAACGAGACAACGCGATTTATACCGACATTAATAACAACTAATTACAATAACGACTATCGCTCTTATTACGCTCACATAAGGTTCAGAATTAATTAACATCAAACATTTTGTTTATTGTCACTTTTCTCCACAATTAAATATAGACCATAAAGCTTGACAAATTAAGTTAAGTTTTCATTGTAAAAAAATTGCAACATTGTACATATTGGAATACAGAAAGACATTGGATTTTGTTAGAGACCTATAGAAGTGACTTCGCGATATTAATGTTACAGCAGCGCGGACATTGTTTTTTAAATATAACGGGTACTCGCGATTTATGTTCTCGTGATAATATATTTGCTGATGTGTACTATTAACTCACTTACATCTAAATACATACATTCAAGATGTTAAAATGGGTAGGTACGTACTTCAGTTTCACGTGATCACGTTGACTGGTGTTTTCCGCTCGCTAATGGTCCCCCTAGGGCACGGATATTTCGCAATCTGAGTCGAGCAACAATGTCTTAATAGACGGCTAATGATGGTGAACCGTGCACAAGTGCCAAGGGTTGCCAACTTTTTTTACGAATGATAGTTTTTAGAAATCATTTTTATCATTTAAAAAACCGACTTCACCTGCCTCCGACTAGTAACACAATGAAACGATCATCGTCAACGTAGTCGCAATCAGTTAAACACGCATTATTAAAAATAACTCAAAAACTGCCCGTGAGATCTCGCTCCAAATTAAATGAAGTGTGGGGCAAGTACAAGCTTTTCAATAAAAAAAGAATTACCAAAATCAGTAAGCCCAATAAAAAGTTATGAACAAATATTGAGGCAAACAGAAAAAAGCTAATAACTCAAAAATCAGTCGTCAGATGTCGCTCAAAGTGACATGAAAATACCAGTCAAGTATTAACTTTTTGAATAAAATAACAAACGCACTAGTCGGCCCTACAATTTATTAAATCTCCCCTCAATTTCTCTAGGATACCATCATCAGATCCTGGTTTTCATATCATGGGACCATCCTTGAAGTACCTCCTTTCCAATAAAAAAGTATTAAAATGGGGTCATAAACGACGAAGTTATCCGCGAACACTAAAAATATACATACATATATACGGTCAAATTGAGAAACCTTCTCTTTTTTTTTTCAAGTCAGTCAATAAAATAAACAATGCCTTTTAAAGAATTTTTATAGATTTTTATATTTAAAAGACATCCTCTTTGGGCGTCTTACACAAGTTATCAATAGCTATACGCATCTACTATCATCGAAATGTTGATGAAAGCAGTTTCGGACACTTATTTTGTTCAATAAATAGTAAAAAGTATAATTTAGTCAAAAACTGTAGAACTATACCACAGTTGACAGCCCTACCTAGTCCTTAACAATAAAAAGACACCCATGCCCAGTAGTGGTTCATTCATGGTTTTAAGCCATTCTAAAATCAGCGAACACCTTATAAACAATATTTGTTCCCATAATAACATAAAATCGTGAAAAAAAACCTTCAATAATGGAGCAGGAGTGAATAAATATTGATGATGATTTTCCAACATCCTCCTCCCACACGACAAGCGGCACTCGATGGAGATGTAAGAACAATGGAGTCGCACGCTGTCCAAACAAAAACTAGTTCCAACAAAAAAGGACCCACTCCACTCAGTCCACTTGGCAAATGGTGACGTCACTGTTTCAAATAAGACACCAAGTGTGCGGAGCTGGAGCACGCCGTTGACGAGACAGGAAGTTTATTTAATCCGCCACAAACTACTAACACCAACACAGATGTTTTTTTAAATTATTGTATGTACATACATATGTCATATTGCATTTGGTTGGTTTATTCTCACAAAATACATAAAGTGCTTACCTACAAGATACAAAATATTAAATTAAAAAAAAATATATAGTATATGTATGTATGTATATGCCTCTGACGCATTGAAATATAAGTTATTTTTAAATATTTTACATACTTTAACTTAACTTACTATCTTATTCTTTTCCATCCATACATTCATCTATCCTTCCAGCTTTCCTCACAAGCTTTCGCATTTATTTTATTATCATTTTACTTAATATAATTATATCTTAATGACAGGCCGGTTGGTCTAGGGGTTAGTGAACCTGACTGCTACACCGGAGGTCGTGGGTTCGATTCCCACCCAGGTCAAACTTTTCTGTGATGAGCACGAATGTTTGTCTGGGTCTGGGTGTGTAATAGAAATATCTATTTAAGTATGTATTTAAAAGTATATATGTATGTATGTTTATCAGTTGCCTGATCACCATATCACAAGTCAACGCTTAGTTCGGAGTCAGATGGCCGTGTGTGAGTTGTCCAAAGATATTTATTATTATTATTTGTTAATGTTAGGTAGTGTAATTGGTCTATCCGTTCTAATTAACTCATAAAAATACATATTATAATATTAGTAGGATTTTAAGTAACGTCAACATAATAGAATATGTATTTAAACTCAAATTCAAAAAGGTTATTTGATGTACGAGTACGTTAAATAGTGTTATGAACGTCAAATATTTTAAATGTATTTAGGAGACCCGTCCACCAGTGTGCCACTTGTCAGCAAACCCAGTTACTGCTGCATTAATAATATTAGTGAGGATGTTCAAACAGCACGCCGCGCAGTCCGCCCACTGAGCTGGCGATGCGTGGAGCTGGCGATGTCGACGGCGCGGGCGGCCTCGTCGCCGAGGTCGAGGTTCCATCCTATTACTTTTCGATACTTCACACAGCTCCAGGTGTTGTAAGGTTACAGAATAATGTATATTACGATAAGGGATTATCATAAGGTGACTTGATTTTTGTCTGTTGAGGAGTTTCCTATATTGTTTGAACAATGTGCAACAGTCTAACCGCCTCACTTAAAATTATTTATGGTTACTTGAATCAGCATGACGTAAATCTAACCGTAATAATAATTACTATGAATAGCACGATTACAACTGCAATCCCAATTATTTATAACTAACGTAATCTTCGTCGAGGAAACAAGCTTTATTTCCTAATATCAGTAAAATATAATCCAAATTGGACGAGATAAGTTGAATGTGACGTCATGTTTCGCCAAACACACGAGCGCATTTTTTCCATGAGCCGATCGGATTTAATTTGTCAGCGAACGACGCGCGCGACTCGACACGCGGTACTCACCGTGTCTTCTAATTTGTAGTTGTCACCGGCACGAGCATCGCCTTGCCAAACGAAGATTAAGGCAACGATTCTGTGAAAATGAGAGAAGTCGAGGAACTTGCCAAATCCCACATCGGACTGGAAATCCGTGGAAAGTTACCAAATATAATCCTGAGCTAATCACGTCACCTCGTGATGTAATATTATAGCATCGAGCTAATAGGCTCGCGAATAAATCTGCCGTGACGGGACCAGCTTCGCTTGATCCGCTGAAGCTAGGTCCCGGTACCGGGGCGAGGGGGTGGCGTGACCTCGCGGCGGACCAAGCTACGCCAGCGCGGACCGAGGAGCGATGAACCGAGCCATGAAGCTCCACATGCTCCGAAGGTCAGGCTCTGACGTAAATCATTATGATTGTGACTGATGGCCCGTTTAATTGGAGCCGACTGCGGACCGAGGAGCGTCCTTTCATTAGGAAGCCCATTGTTTGATAGCGTGTGGTGTAATGAACCATGGGAATTGAAATCATTATCTCGATTCCACGAAATTGCTATTGTTTCGGCCATTAGAGGACCGGTGTACTCAATGGACGATATCAATATTTGGTATGGTTTGTGTAATTGTATTGTATGGGCTCGTCAACTCATAACAATGCTCAGTCCCATCGGATTCGTGTTCCGCGCCACTTCCTATTTCAGCCACAAACACCAATAGATCATAATGTGATTAGGTTGTACCTCCATTTCCGCAATATAGTTTCTGTCCAACGTCTAAAACCGATTTTCCATCTAAATTGTTACGGAATAAAAAACTTGTGGAGTGTCAAAATGTGATTGTACAAGATAATATTAATTAAGTTACTGCTTTATTTAAATCTGTCGCCACTCTAGACTATACTAAACAAATTTGAGTCGACTCATTATGTCAATACCCTTATTTTAGTGACCTGCTGGTTTTTTAGACGACGTAAATGCTCTTCATTTTTAGAGACTGTTAGCCAATGATGTCAGTTGGAAACTCTTGTTGCTCGAAGCACGAAAACCTCTCTGAAAACTCCACATCAAACTTTGCCGGATAGAACACCGGAGACACATATCCTGAACGTTCGTATCCAGTTTTCGTGGAGCGACCTCTGTCAACAGGATTGTACACATTTCATAATTACACATTTAATAGCAACTCTTCCAGACGAGCGATCGCGCACGGACCACAATTTTTTCATAAGGTTGGTTTTATGTTTGTACTACCCACATCTACGTACGTCATGCTCGCTATTGGGATAATTTGTTTATACCTCTTAAACGGCAATATTTTGGCCAGCATACTATTTTAATAATACATTAACATATCGCCCAGCAACAAGCGTGCTTGTACAAACTCGTAATTATTTTAATGAAATAACAAGTCATCGGACACGTAGCGCTGGCAACTTTTTTCATATTTTTTGTTGGCAACAATGACATCAGCGGAGCACATCTGAATATATTAACTAACAATAGGCGAACAAAAACTCGATCGTCGAGATAACAACTTTTATTTTAGACCGAGAACATGTTCTGTTTGGTCATCGCCGTAAAAGAGCTCCGGCGTAGTTTCTTGGAAAGTCTTTCTGGGATATTTAATGAGCTTTGAAACATCGTGGCACTCATTGCTGATATTTCAGGAGCTTTTGTGAAAAGGACGCTTTTATGAATATTCCTTCTGAAAAAGCGTCAAGAAACATTTGTTTTTTGGAGTTTATAAATGGATGGCAGCTAATTGCCCATTTTTACGGGCTTTAATAGATAGTTGGATATCATTCGTCAATCAAAGGCCTTAGAGCGGTTTAATTAGTGATGGAAACATCGCACGTGCCCTTCAGTGGACCAACTTACTTACAAATCGACTTGGAGCAAGCTGAACATACTGTATCCTCTGATCATGAATAAAGAAGACAAACCTCCTTCTATGATACTCCATCAAACAGCATCTGGGAAATTTTCCGCGATCCGTTCCTCATTAGGATTCCCGGTGAAACCTTGTTGTTATATTCATGAAAACTATCTTCTCAATATGTAAGGCACGTGCAGCCGCGGACACATGAAGCCTTCGCGGATTTTCCTTTACAGATTTTCACTTGCTTACGACAGATGTAGCGGGTAGATTACCAGTGAGGAATCTATTTAATGTGTTCCTCGTGCAATTAATAAACTTTAGCATCATGTTCTATGCTAGCTGTGCAAGTCTGGAAACTAATGAAGGTACAATAGGAATGGCAGATACCACCTATTTTCGGGTCTCCTACACAGTAAAAGCGTTCTGAACGTAAATATCAATGAAGATCTTTACACCCCTAAAATGACCATAACCCATTAGTTGCGCGTTATTGAACCTAAGGTATACTTTATGGGTTTAGTGAAGGTGGTTACGGCGAATCCAGGGTTTCGTTATGCCGCCCAAAATTCTCTTTAACAATCTGATGAAGACAACTGGCATTTTCTGTCAGCAAATTCTACAAATAACTTTACTATTTAATGCAAATGATTAGCAAACAAACTCGAATAGAAATATGAAATGAAAGAAAACTTCCAATGAATGAATGTAGAAGTATTTTCTGATGGAAAGTGGTAGAAGGTATCGGACACGAGTCGGTCGGTCGGTCTGTCTGTCGGCTCGGTCGGGTCACGAAACCACAACCGTGACATTCTCATAGCCAGCTTCACTTTACAGTTAACTGAACCAATATAATGAAACCGCAGCGAGTACACATAGCAACAGCGGCGGGCGTCACACTGTCTGTTTGTCCATACTCTGAGTCAGCTCAAGGCTTTCTAGAAACTCTATACATGTAGCCCGTCGCGCAAGTTCTCTAACGAGTTTCTAACTCTGCAACCTGGAAACGACTCTGTTACGACGAAATAAGATCCAAATTAACTTATCGGCGGTCTGCACTCGGTTGCTAACTTGGGTAGCATAGGTCGAGAGTAGTGTTACAAATAAATCATCACACATAGACACACGGCCTCTGTGTGCGTGCAGCAATGTTCACTGGATTACCATAACTATATAGCTGTATGAGTTAGTTTGTATCTAGGTCCAACCCAGTCATCGGCCAGCCATTGCTCCTAAAGACCGACTCTATTCCAATGACATAAAGGTCATAATGGCCTAAAGGGGAGTCCGACAGAGTGGTCGGAGTTTAAAACTGGATTCAATGACAATATCAGCAATTATCAGGCCTGTATGCTGATTGACCTTGGTGCTGTTTTTTCCACAACTGTATCGAAGCTGTTATAGCAGATTGTGTAACTCGGAGTCACTCGGCTGTATTGTTGTGATCTTCGTAACAATACCCGATTGATAACATTTGGATAACAATTAATCCACCGCTATAGAAATCGCTTCGATTTTAAACTGAAGGCCGCACACAATAAATCTCTATGAAGCGATAAGGTTTTTGTGTATTTTACTTAGAATACATTAAATGATACTTATATTAGGTAACTGTCTTTTATTCTCGGTGATGATAAAAGGAATGATACGCCTTGTGGAACATTATATTGTAACATGCAGATTGTGGCGCCATCTGTTACGAACAACGTGAAATAGTTACTTTGGCCCGAAGAGGGATAATTTAATATGATCGGACCGCTGCCGTGAGGAGACCGGTCCTTTTGCAGTAATAATCAAAGAAGTCTGGAACGCGGTGATGAAGCTTTCTGAGTTTTTTTTAAGTAGAACAAAGTAATTTTTGACATCGAACCCACCTGATGGTAAGTGGCGCTGATGTCTAAGATATGGGGCATTGACTTAGTAAACCCTATTCATTCTTCTCCTGAAGTCTCAGTATTCTATAGGATACACTTTGGAAAGTGTGCGCAGGAATTACACGAGTTAATTTCCCCATCCCCGTTCCACCATCGAACGAGCCGACGCACGGCGGGTATCCATCCCTTCGTCGTAAACACACCGCCCCTACGAACTTCGGGTTTCGCTTCTTTCTTTATCATTCGTAGCGCAAACGAGTGGAATAAGTTGACCGCGTCAGTATTTCCGTTTGATTATAACGTAAATTTCTTCAATATTAAAAAAAAACTCTTGAATATAAAAAAAAATCCTCCCACATGTTTGATGTGCAATTCAGCATTAAGTTCTGATATAAAATATAATGGGAACAGCATAATCAAATAATTTTTTGAAAATTATAAGACAAACGCTTGCATTCGCTATAATACCATATTTTTTAAATAGGACCTAGTGCTCCCGGCAAGGGAGCATAACACAATCACAGTTCTATATTTGCTTCAACAAATGAACGAATGGAACATAAACGGAGCCAGGAGCTGAGCAATCAGTGGCCAGCGTGGCCCCCGCGCTGCAGCCGGCGTCTGCTGGACACTGACCTAAACAACTAAAGTGAATAATTGGTCTATTTCAAGCAAATATCATCTTCACAGTTATAGCCCGGTTGTACGTCGTCTATTCTATGTTTCATACATACATAGGGCTTTCTCTGTCTTCAGGCTTGCTGATAAATCTATAATAGTAAACAAACTCTCCTCATGTCGTTTGCGCGGAGTGCAGTGATCTTTTATGGGGCTCGGTGTCCGTTGTTATAGTAAAGCGCCAAAGTCCATCCAAGACTAACGCATAGAAATATTTAATTTATAATATATTAAGACACCGTTTATACAAAAAAGGGTGATATTGTATTCATGAGAATATATTAATGACAAGGATGCCTGGTAATAACACACGCCACGCCAGCCGGTTCCACACAAGTTCTATTTTCAAATAAATTTGTATTTAGCACAGTTTTTGTTTTAAAACAATGTGCTGGGGAGGTCCGTTCGCCTTCTCTTATCCTTTTTATTTTGACACCTCTCCGACAGAATCAAAATACAAGACGTTCATGCGTGTAATGAAACAAATAAGCTTCTCTGTAGATGTAAAAGCGTGTTAAATGACGGGAAGAATTCGTGCTTGAAGGCATCAATTGCAAATAGAAAATGTAACCTAAAGCTTAATGATGTGTAAACTAGTTGTGGAAGTATTGTTTTGGGAGCCTAAATAAAGCCTATGTTTGGAGCAGAATTAGACTAGCAATATTTAAAGTGACCCTAAATCTTTCAATTGAAGCCTACCTAGTGACCATTGACCTGGAGTATCCAGACTCAACGAGTTAACCTACTAAAACCTAAGTAAAGAACAACATGTCACTGTTAAACCCAGAATGCTCATAAGGGAGTTCAAATAATGGAATCCACCAACACACGAACAGGCGGCATAATAACTGCGATTGAAAATCCAGGTAGGCCCTCGCCCGTTTTAAAATTCGACGCTGGTTTTCAGTGCGGTTCAATGTAGCGAGTTGGGACGTGAGCAGAAATTCTGAAACACCATATTTTATCCTTTAACGAGTATATCAAAACTGTATCAAACGTGACTTCAAGACAGTCGGAGGGATTTGTCCCGCGAGTCCCGGCCCAGGACTGTGTGTAGGACAAAGGAAACGTTTCACGCTCTCAATTTTGATGGCCCTTAATGCTCGGTAATGGTGCGCAGTTATGTGCATGCATCGTTCAAGCGTGCATTCATTTGAGACCTTTGTGCACGGGGCCCCTGCACGCTCCATCGAGACACGCATCCATTGACAGAAACAATGTGTGTGCAATAGTTAGTGGAACAGGAAGCCCCGTTGCCATTATGGAACATGCGCTTGCTGTTGGGAGATCAAAAGATGTCCACTGAATACATCAACACTTACCAATACGGACGGTCCAGTTTATAGTTCTACCCCGTACAGCCGGGGCCAAGATGAAGAATTAATATGTATCTCTGTCTATGACATAAGTCATATCTTACTTTAGAATAAGCAAAATAATCGGAATTGTTAGTTTGTAAGCTTTATGCTGAAAAAGATATGAAAAAGAAATGCAGACCTTACAGGTGCGCCCGCTGAGTGACTGCTGGCAGAACTGACGTACAGAAACGTCCACCTGTCACAACATGTATACCACTACCAGGAACTCTGCGGACGTTTGTAACAAAAAAATATATACATATGTGGATGGTTGACAGGATGCAAAAATTCATCAGCTCTCTGACCTTTAGTCTTGTGTATTCCAGTTGATATATGTAGGCTACCGAGTATTCCTCCGATCAGAAGCAATTTGTTACAAATGAGTTGCCGAACTAGTCAAGTCGCTCGTAAGTGATCGAATACTTAGAGTAGCATTGGCAAATTCCTGTGGCTGGTAACGCGTCTGTAACCGCGCTGGTTGCGGGTTGGTCTGTAAGTCCACCACAGTAAACCGTTTATTTTCACAAATTCCTAGCACAGTAAACCATGTCAAAAATAATAGTATGTTGTCTAATTAACTCCATTTAGTAGTTAATAATCCCGTCGCTGGCCTTCACGTGTCGCGTGTCACGTGTCACGTCGCGCTCGCAACATCCTTTTTGATGTTCATTTTAGATTTATTATCCTTCGATTTGCCGTGCTGAATACTTATGCACATAAAATTATATATTTTTTCTATTAATTCCTTATAGACCACGCCATCGCAATGCAATTTAGTTAAAAATGCGACTAATTTGTAAGTGAAACGTGTTACACAAAGAATAATGATCCAAATTATTTCATATTGATAGATTTTTGACATGCATACGAACTAAGAACCTCTAAGGCTCACTGAGTGCAAATGTTTGGCTTAGAACCATAGTTTATATTGTTAAAAATCATTAATGCTTTTTAATTTTCTTTTTTTTTAAACTGCTCAGGCCAGCACCCAAAATCTGGACGTTTTCGGAGGTTCCTATTATTTTATTTTTATATATAGTTTAATGTATATGTAGTGTAAGTTGTGATTTAGTATAACTTTTGACAGAAAGAAAAACAGATTTGCAAAGAAGAAATTCTTAAAAAAATATATTAAATAAATAATATATATCCAGCTCAATGCAAAATGTCAATTTCCTTAGTGCATGATATTTGAAAATACTAGTGTTTTGGCAAGGGACGGGATCGTTGATAAAGAAGAAAAGAAAGGTGATAGACAATTCTCGGAGCATCTTATAAGGCTTTTGTCAAATATTGTCCATACGATCGACACATTGTGGTTTCACCGCTTCCTGCCGAACTCGTCTTAATACCGAGTTACAATTAGCACACGGTCACTGTGGCAACTTTGCCCAGCGTGGCCCAGCGGCAGTAAATGTTGGTTAACTGGGAACCAATTAAAATTTAGCCTGGTCTACAATAACCCTCTCTCGCGAGAAAAAGTAGCATATTTTTCCTAAGTTCTATTCTACATATATCTTTATAAATTTTTATCAAAATCGTGTTACTTTCGCATTTACAAGTACCTAAGGACTAATTGAACCATTTTTAACAGATTTCCAAAAATAAGGTTTTCTATTGGAGCGTATGTATGTTGTTGGTTGGACTTATTAGCCAACTATTAAGCACAAATAAAGTCTCTTACCATAAATGAGGAAGCCCAGGGCCTGCTCTCCTGTGATGAAGATGGCTGGTGGATGATGTAGCGATGTTATTGTATGTGGTATATATCGACGAGGAAGAACAGTAAGGGCGTGACTCCGTTTAGAGGAACTCATAGGAGTTACGTCCTTTTACTGTTTAAGGGAGTCTCTTGGGAGTTATCATAAAGAATAAATGTTTACGGTTTTCCGTCATCGATGTGTTACCAACTCCGAGGTTAGAGAAATTATTTTGAGAAAAACCTCGTATATCTGGGACACGGAGAATGTAGTGAATTACCGACAGATTCCTTGCTACAATATTCGCTAATAATCTCCAAAGATTTCCCCCTGACAGATCAAACATGTAGGCATCCGTCGATCACGACAGCTTACATCGGTGTCGTAATGGAGACGGAGTACATTAGCACCACCTCCACCAGCGACACTCCAACATGAGTTATGGCAGCCATCAGCGGCTGACGTCACCCCACTCCACGGTAGCTGCGACCACCACAATCAAATACGATACATACATAGATAGATCCCCGCTCAATACTGGTTCGTGATTTACAATGATTTATGGACCGAGCTGGATATTTGAACTGTGTTAAAATGGCAGGATTTTGTTGACGACGCTTTAATATTGTTTATGTTGTAAACGATTTATGATGAACTAGGTGATGCCCGCGGCTTCACTCGGGCGCTATATTAAAAATACTCATTATGTTATTTTAAACTATAACGTCCTACAATGTATACTGAAATTTCCTCCTTAACTCACCCATCGTCAAGCCTTTTTTGTGGAAAGAAGCATCTGTTTTCCTCAAATTCTATTCTATAGTTGTACCAAGTTTCATCAAAATCAGAACAGTAGTTCAGGCGTGAAAAGAGAATAAATAAATAATAAATAAATAAATATCTTTGGACAACTCACACACGGCTATCTGAACCCAAACTAAGCGTTAGCTTGTGCTATGGT
>DWJZ01003610.1:0-16725 GCA_018249125.1 Asbolis capucinus
ATAAATATTACCTTCCGATCAAATACGGTTGCCTACACTTTTTGTGTGTTATAACACCGTGCAAAGTTTATATTAGAGTTTGATTGTTATTGAATTCACCACACATTACAAATTGTTACATAAATGCACTATCATACTGTTCAATCATTAATTGATTTGCAGATATTTTGATGACAATGTCATAACCCTTGTAATAGGATTCTTTGTGTCACAGAAAGAGTGTTTAACACAAACATTTGAAACCCCAGAACAATCATTCATCTCTCCTAAATTACATCAACCAATGGTAACGTAGAAGTGAAAGAAAATTGTAAACCTTTGAACAAATCTATCACTGGTTTTACTATAACATTCACCTAAAAAGAATCATGATCTTCAGATCAATTCCTTTGTATTCTTATTCCAGTTTTTTAGTCTGCTCCTTGTATGTTTGTAGCCATAACATTTTGGTGGCTTTTATCAATTGCAGGTTTCTTAATTGCATTCATTCCAAAATAAGATAAAAACTTTGATGTAATATCCAATGTGATAACAAACTCCAAAAATGTTAAAATAACTCCCTTTTGGTTTGTTTCACTTGTTTTCAATACAATGACATGTACTCCATGTAGCATCGCATGTAATAGAAAAAGTACTTTCTCAGTTACCAATATTAGTATGAACTGCATGTGTCTTTTGTTTTATTATCTAGCTGGTCATTAATTTAACTGCCCATGTTATACAAGTAAGTGACAAAAACAGAAAAGGCGTACCTCATAAAAATTATGCCCTTGCACAGAAATCAATAATGGAGGAACTCCAGTGAGGTATTCTCAGTGTACTGTGACATGGGGTTCTACATAAAAGGTGTAAATACAGTTCTTCTTCAGGGCTGATGATGCATTGGCTAATCTCCCAGTGTTGTCCATGTCCTTAGTTGATTGTGACCACTTACCATCAGTTGGCATGCCTTTTATTTGTCAGCTCTTAAACTATAAAAAAACGTTGCTCTTAAAGAGTTAGGTCCTCACTTTTTTCTGTGGTCATTATGGTACTAAGAAATAATATTATGTATTGGGATCACATTTTCAAACTATAAAGTAAAAGATGTGTGTTGATAAAGAACTTCAATTAATAAATGCATTTTGTTTTGATATTAATGTTTGTATATCTTATACTTAATTAATATTTAAATGTCATTAAATATTTAAAAAAAAGGTTTATATAACAATATAATTTATACACAATGTTATAAAAATTGCAGTCTGTTCTTTAGTTTAAGGTTTCTTCATGTATGTATGTAGGGCATCAGTTATGAGGAGGAATCTTTGTCCTGTATTGAGCCATTAGTAGATTGCGTACTCTGCTGCATCCTTGAACACTATGGAGTTATGTGTCTAAAATAGATTATCCATGCAATTTTTTCTTTACAGCAAACGTGACATACCATCAGTGAATTTTGTGATACACTCAGTCCACTGTGTCCGTAATATAAAAATATGTCCTGTTTGCAAGGAGCCCGTGTTGGCGAGTGAGCTTGAAGAACACAATGATAAGCTTCATCAGCTTGGTGAGTGTTAAGATATTAGTGTTAAAATCAGTTGCTTGAGTGGGCAATGAGGGGTCATTCTTCCAGACTAGAAATACCTCCATTGCGGGTGGCATGGACAACACAAATTAAACTTATAACAGCCATAAACTTATAACTGCTGGGAGTGAAACTTGAGACTCTTTAATTTCAAGTAGCGTTAGTACCAACTGGACTACACAGGTGAATCTTGTGTATTTCTTAGGGAATGCTTGTTTTATTTGATTGATAGTTACTACAATGTGTTAATATCTTACAGTACCGTGCAGGCAGTGCGGTGAAAAGGCTCGCGGCACAGATATGGAAGACCACATTAGAGATTCCTGCGCCTTCACCTTACAGGCTTGCAGGTAAATATTTATGTGCTTTAACCCAGTAATGGCCCACTATTGAGCATGAGTCGTTCCTCATAACTAAGAAGGACCAGAGTATAGTATATTCCAATGCAAATTGGAGTTGGGGTTAGTGGCCAACCCAAATATCGGAAGTTTTCCGAAGGCCTCCGACAAAGTTTGACGACTGCTATCTGACAACAATTGGGACCCACTACCAATTATTTAGTTATACGTAGCTGTAATTCCAAAAATATAATATACCATCCTTTGCTCGCTATTTCGACCGAGTGGTACGTTGATAAGAAGTAGCATATATGTTATTCCATACCCGTAGTTGTTTTTGCGTGAAAGAGTAACATACATAAATTTATGTATACATTTTTAAAGCAGACATACAAATTTCAAGCAGAGCCTGATGTACCAATACAATTTTTATTATTATATGTATCGTGCATGGGTAGTTCTATATTCGAATATCGTTGTAGTTGTTGTAAACGTAACGTAACCACCGTCATTGTATGTGCAGGTACTGTTCGTTGGAGATACGGCGACGCGATTTACCTGCGCACGAGCGCTACTGCGGCGCGCGCACTGAACGCTGTGCAGATTGTGGCGAATACGTGATGCATAAATACCGGCAGCTTCATCTCGACTCTAACCATGGTTTCGTGCGACTAAACGAAGGTGAAGTCACAGGTTCTCAAACTTGTCTATTGCCCACTTTGAAAGACGATTATATTTGAGTGCCCTAATTTTCTTTACTTTACTAAAATTTTAAAACCGTAATAATATTATTTCATTATACTATAGTTCATTAGTTTGGATTGATTTTAGCGCCCCTTACCTACTCCCTCAATCCCAATGGATTAATGCCCCTAAGGAGATTTCTCCGACCTCTAAGTTTATAAAAGAGAATTTGAAGTGAATCAAATTAAAATATGTAAGATCTATTAAATCCAACAAAAGAAAAAGGTGATAGCCTAGTGGTTAAGAATTCAGCCTCCTACTCTGATATCGGACCTGCATGCCGGGGAGTTTGCAAAACTTGAAGGTTTGTGAGGTCTGCCAATCTGCAATTGGCCAGCGTGGTGGACTATGGCCCTTACCTTGACATTCAGAGAAGAGACCCGTGCTCAATAGTGGGTTGTCATGGGTTGTGATGATGATGATTAAACTTAGTCAATTGAATTGAATTAATTTGTTTTTTGCAGACCCTCCGCCACGGTCAGACATACAGCCTCCTGACGTCCCCACTCCGAGCCACCCAGCTGCAAATAGTAGACCGAGGTTCCCACCATACGTTCCTATTTCAAATATGCGTCCAGCTTCCATTATACAGGACAATTTACGTTTGATAGCCGAGTGTAGGGCCAGGCAGGGTAGTACCGAACAGTCTTCTGGAATAACCAATGGGAATAATGGACTTAATCCTCTTTTAAACCATGGAGAACCCAATGTAGAAGGTCGAGACCGCTACGATGATGAGTGGACTAGATTTAAAAGGAGGCTTTTAGAAAATATAAGGGCACACGGAGGAGAAGTGATCGACCCACCAGAGCAAGACACAGTGAGGCGGCCTACTAGACCTAATGGTGTGAGACCTGATGTAATAGTGCCATACATATTAGCCCAAACTGTGGAACGTAATGCATTTCCACCAGAACAAGCTAGGCAAAACGTGGGGCGTAACGCAGAAACTCAACATTCTAGACAAAATATAGCAAGAAATGCGCCAGATGTTATCGAGCGAAATGATGAAAGACGGGAAGAAAGACGAAACGTTACAAACGTAGTAGCGAGAAATGCTGCCCCAGATGTTGTTGGACAAAGTGCAGGGGCGTCAAATGTGGTTAAAAATAAACGACCAGATGCAGTTGAGGAAAGTTTAGAGGCTCGACAAACGGATGAGCGTAATGCAGTCGCACCTGATGTAGTGACTGGAGAAGCAGAGCGAAGTGAAGCTTCAGTTGAGGAAGAAGCAAATTCGGAGAATGCAGAAACATCCAAGCAACGACCATCTACCGCTCGAACTCAGTCGAACTACCGAGTAATACTGAAGAGAACGAATGACCAGCCGCAAATAAATACGTCAGTGATCGCGCTAAATAAAGTCATTAAGAAGCTGTAAGTTTTTCGTCAAAAATCGTCTTCATATTGTTGTGTATAGAAGCAATTCGATGGCTTAAATTGTGTCCCCATCCTGACACTTATTCTCGTTTAAGCACATTTTTTACTCGTAGACAAGTATGTGCGCTTGAAAATTATTTACTGTGCTAATGCATGTGTAGAAAAGTAAGCTGTAAGCTATTAAAATCTGATACGTGAACATCCAGGAAAGACGCTCTAGCATGAATTTACGTATTACTTCAAATTTAAGTGGCTGTTTAGTTATTTTTCTCAAGTTTTTTTTTTTCAAATGTCCAAATACGACATTGTAGTGTCTCCCTATTTCAACAATAAATTCTAAAATCAAAAATTCAAAAATTTGTTGAAATATTTGAAACAAGATCCTGCCAGTTTAGTACACTTATCCTGAAATATTTATGGTACTATTTTGCATTGAAAAATCTGTTATTTAGTAGCATAAAGAAAATTAAGTAGTATTATGAAAGATAACAGTTTTTATTTAAACAACTTTAAATTAGACTGACAAAAATACCCTTGAATCCTCAGAATAATTAGAAAATAGGCAATGCAAAAATTAACAAATTAGAGGTGCTGGCATTGAGACAAGACAACAGAGATAAGAAAGAGAGGAAACAAAAATATAAATAGAAAAGGATAGCAAGGTGATGAAAAAATATGATAATATATGTATATTAAGGTGAATATATTCCAGAAGATAATAGTTTCATCAAAATTATTCTGATACAGCTATTGGCCCTACACTAGCGCAATCAAAAAACCGTCTGCAAAAAATGCATGTTACATTACATAAAATATGACTCATAAATCATATATGTATTTAAAATGATTATAACTTTAACTTTTACATTTCCTTTACATTTACACCTTCTTTTTTTTTAAATTGGTTACGTCACATAATGAAACAAAGTTTGTTGAAATTAGAAATGTGTCATATATCACATTTTTAATTTAAACATGATCAGCAACTCATTATTTGTTTGTTCAGGATAAACAAGGATAGGGGAACAGGGGGCTACATTTAAATTTTATCAACACTATCTTCATATTTAGGGGCGCAGTAAAGAAGCGTCCGGCGCCAGCCGCGCCCGTACCGTCCCCGGCCGCAGCACCAGCTCCAGCGCGAGTTCCCACCCCAGCCCCAGCTCCAGCGCGAACTCTGGCCCCAGCTCCAGCGAGGGTCTCAGCTCCAGTCTCAGCTCCAACGCGTTCCCCAGCCCCAGCACGATCCTCAGCCCCGGCGCGAGCTCCAGTCCCGGCCCCGGACTTGCGGTCCCCGGTGGCGAACTCCCGTCGTGACCTGCCTTACTACAGCGCGCTGCAGCGACGACAAGATGAAGATCGACGTCGTCAGGAACAAACTGCTTACAACCTGTCTGTAGGTCAGTTGCCGTCAAGCTGATTCAAAGCCTTAAATCCTTTGATCAAGAATATATTAGATTCCTCCCATATAAATGTGCAATACAAAATACTCCCTGCATGAATATACATTTATACATCTTCGAATCACCAACTAACATTCGTCGTTTATTGGTGATCAATGCCATATCTGAATTTTGAACGCTACATGTAAATCCAAAGTATCCAGTTAATCAAAACGCAAATTTAAAAGGACCTAATAATTGCTTGGTATTCCCAGGGTTGCCACCAGTATTAGATCCGGCTGCCAAGTTGGAGAAGCTGCGGAAGATGGACGCGCTGCATAACCGGGAGGACGAGCAGCCGGACTACCGCCAGCGGCTGCAGGGCAGGGTGTGGCGCGACAACAACAACGTACCTGTCGGACACGTGCTCGGCCGTGACAACACGTATGTTTGTAATTACTATGCTTGTTTCGATTGTATGCGATCGAAAAAGTTAAGCAACATAGGGTGCCGTCAGAAAGATATGTGTCCGCTGATGACAAACATTTGTAAGCGCTATCATGTTTTAGAGGCAGTTAGGATCGCCATGAGACGGTTGAGGTGCGGGAAGGTTTTAATATTAAGGGAAACGATTGCATACTCGCACATCCGTCGCACAATGTGAGATGTACAGGGTACAAATTGATTTCACACATCTTCCAGAATTTAATGGAGGGCAGATTTGATCACGATGTTTTCCTTACCGAATTAAATGATAATTTACTTCTATTACGCAACTTTGAAAATTAAGATTCCAACCCAGGCCCTTTTGTGAAAGGCCAATATCCAAACCGTCCGGCAAAAATATATTAATGTGTAAAATAATAGCTAAAAACGCTTACAAATACACAACCCTTGCGTAAGAATAGTTTTTTATAGTTGCTTTGGGTAACTTGAATTACTTGCTTCTTTCTTGTTCTGCTACTTACTTACCCAATTCAAATTTTTAAGTTAAATTATTTTTCCAGCAGCTCGTCCTCGGTCCAGCCGACGAGTGAGGCGGAGCGGTTGCGACATCGGCGGCAGCTAGCGGACCTGCAGCCGATGTCGTCGGAGCAGTTCATGGAGCGGTTCAACGAGCTGCAGCTCATCAAGGAGCCGCGTGACATCCGCTCCTCGCTGCGGGAGCTGCGTCGCGGACTTAATGAGGTATGTGCACACGCACCCGCACGTACAGTCCCGTACACATGTACTCATTCATACTTATATGTACAGACGTACGCGAACAAAAGTTTACATACGGATTTGTCCGACGCATACGTGCACATGCACATGCATGTACACATGCACTCGTTCGTTGCACACGTATACACACACAGGTACATGTATACGCAACACGGGCCTTTATTCACATATACTTACGTGGCCATTTTTGTAAAAAAACATTATTAATCTTTTAACGAAGTCCACATACACAAATATTTACAGAAATAATTTATGTGTGTGTAACAAAAGTGGGTGATTATGTTACAAAATGTGGTTTAAGCACCTTTAAAAAATGACGTATACATTCAACCCTTTGAACTCAAACAATGTAATGTCATTACAGGTGACCGCACCATACAACAACAGTTCAAGCAACAACAATAACAACTCAAATAAAAACAACAACATCATAGACAGCAGCATTAATGAAATACTGAGAGAGGCGGGGATTCCAGACACCCTTCAGTTGTAAGTGTTTCAATTTTGTTACCTTGGAACCTAGTTTGTAGCGCTCCTGCCCTCTCTTCAGCATCGATTAACGATTTAACAATAAGTAAAACTGTAATCGTTGTGTGTGTAGGGACGAAGCGCGTGCGCTAGAGCCGGGCGAGCGGTCCCACGAGGCCGACGTGCTGGTCCCCTGCGAGTTCTGTTGTCGCCCGCTGCGTGCCGCTGACATACTGGACCACGAGGTACACTTGCTGTTTCAACTTAAATATCTTTATGAACACTATGTTACTTATATTTTCCTACTTATATTTTAAAAGCGAAAGTTTATGAAAATGGATGGATGTATGTATATTTGTTATGATATACATTTATGATAGATGTTTGTTACTCTTTTCTACAAAAACTACTAAACGTATCAGAATGAAATTTGAGACAGGGATAGATTAGTCTGGAAGAACACATAGGATACTTAACGCACCATGCAGGCGAAGCCGCAGGCGGACACTAATTTATAATATATTGGGTGATTTTAGCGCGCGTGTCGAGCGGCGCTGGCGGAGCCGTCACCACCAACATCCCCGCGCTCTCCGCGCTCCTCGCCAGGGGATGACGACATCCCCTGCGAGTTCTGTACGGAGACACTGCCCTTCTACCTCATCAATGAACATCAGGTATTTATCTCGATTTGTTTTAAATTTATTCAGAGTATTCTATAAGATACACTTTGAAGAGTGCGAACGGGTCGACGCACGCCGGATATCCATCCCTTCGTCTTAAACGACACGCCCGTACGAAGGTCGCGTTTCGCCTCGTCCTTCATTACGAATAATGCGAATTGCGAAGGAATGGAAAAAGATAACCGTGTCGGTATTCCCGTTTGATTATAATGTAAATGTCTTCTAGTCAAGAGTGAATAGGCTTTTACTAAGTTAGTGCGCTTTACCATCAAAGACTACTTATCATCAGGTGGTTTCGTAGTCAAGCGTTAGCTTATTTAATATAACTTTAAAAAAAGAATGTATAATTAGATAGGTTATCAAAATGTTATACTTATAAAGCTATGCTTGTAATTGTTGAAGTAATAATGGAAAACATAAGTATGTAGATTACTACACTAACGGAATATTCGACAGGCCGGTTGATCTAGTGGTTAATGAACCTGACTGCTACACCGAAGGTCGTGGGTTCGATTCCCCCCCAGGTCAAACTTTAATGTGTTGAACGGGAATGTTACTTCTGTGTGTCTGGGTGTAAATATCTATAAAAATGTTTATTTAAAAATATACTATATGTATGTGTATCAGTTGTCTGATCATCATAATGCAAGCTATCGCTTAATTTGGGGTCAGAAAGCCATGTGTGACTTGTCCAAATATATTTGTAGATATTTATAGCCATTGTAAAAGTATCTTGGAGGGCTTGCAAAACGATAGGCAACAGTTTTTATCATTAGATCCCAGCCGTTAATCTCTGTTGGAGGCGTTGGAGACGCCTAAACCTTCTGATACTTGGCTTGGCCAGCATCTCCTCCGATTCACACTGCATGGTGCTTTAGACCTTTAAAGAGCGATTCGTTATATAGTGGGTGATTTGGGCACAATAGATCAAATATGGTCGCAGTGGCCTATTCAAACAATAGTTGGTGATTTATGGGTTGAAGCATATTGTGCTACAATAGTTGTAATGTTACACAGGAACTGTGCGGTCGTGAGTCGCAGCTCTTGTATCCTGATTGAGCCACTTCTGCTACTCCGGCTGCAGGCCAGCAATCACTCACTCTTATAGGTATATTTTATATTCAAAAATAAATATACATAATAGATATACTACTAGACGTACGGCTATAATGGTTCCCTTACTCGATCCATAGTACAGAATCTCGATATAAAATCTGTACTAAAGAGCCATTTAAGTAACAATTCAATTTCAAAATATTTTATTTCATTATAGGAACATCGTGGTCATTTAATGAAAGTCAGAAGAATACATAAACAATATTAATTAATTTTTATTATGACATCTTAAAATTGTTCACGGACTTTAAATCCATAACAAATCCCGCGGTGTTGCCTAAAGTCTCGGTAGACAATTCCTATCTACAAGTCATCGGCTTTGCTAGAATATTACAATATTGTTTAGCATTAATGAGTTGCGTTGGGCAATTAGTTACGTTCAATTGTCTGTGACTCGTTAAGGCGTGTGGATGAGACAGCTAAAAAAGAGTATGGTAATGAGCGAGACGAACCTCAGTCGCACGCCAACCTGTAACACAATTTCAACCCGGAACAGCGTGTCTAGTAATATATCTATAGTAATTACGTGTGTGTGTAGTGCGAGCGTGCGTGCGTGTATGCGTACGTATTAAATAAACATTAGATTTTGGTACAGAAGGTAAAAGTAAAATATATAAAGTAGATATAATTTTAATCCCTCTTCATATTGGTATGACACTCAACATGACACGTAGCAATTTCGATAGGTAGTGTCCAATAGAAATTCTGTCCAATGTAATGCTCAATGTTTCTAGCCACAATACTATGACAACGGTAGCTTAAAGGGCATCTAGGTTTTAAGAGCAGGCAGGGTTGCCATGACGTTCCAATTCCGTCAGTTTCCTTCATATATCAAAGTATAGTAGATGAAAAATAGGTTAAGCATTTCTTAATGTATTTTCTTCCAAAACTTTCCATTTTTTCTTCCTTTTCTTATCTCTTCTGTTTTAATTTCTCTATTATATCAATAACCTTTAAATTATAAACTTTACTATAGCTAACGTATGCGTTTCTTGTAGTGAATTTACATATAGAATTTACTCAAGTCAAACCTAAGAGTAAAATACATGTTTTCACTAACCATTTTGAAATAATATGAAACAGCAAAGATGCCAAAATTAAACTGAATAAGTAAATTTTCTGACTATAAAGCCAAATAATGTATTAAAAAATTATAAGAGTATGCTAATTATTGACGAGTAGTTCAGTTGCTTGTATAGCGATTGAGATATGACTATTGTTATGAAAAATATGCTCAAAAATTCTGAATTTATGTTTCATACATCATCATATCAATAACTTTTACAAGATAATCACCTTAAGATACTTTGATATTAGTGTTGATGATGATTGGCGTTGATAATGATACAATTAAGGTTTTTGTTAAGATGACTCTCCCACTGTTGGGATTCAACCAAACTCAAGGTTTAACTCACAGAAATGTCCCACTTCTCATATATTGACTTGAAAGAGTTTTAAAATATTCTATGTACGATAATTATGAATCACCTTAAATCAGTTTGATGGTCATATAGTGTTTATCGATATCAAAGTTTAATAAACTATCTGCATATTATGCCTGGATAGGTTACCAGGCAAAGCAGAGTAACTTACGTTATATGTAATATATTATAATTAATTACATTATTTTATTTTAAACAGACGCTATACAGCTATCTGAAGGAGTGTCTTTAGTTAGATCTCACAGTTTTAATTCTTAAGTTTGTTAATCTCATATAAAAGAATATATTATATTTATATTATATACTACTTTGTTAATGTTAAGTGACTTCTTAAATGCTTTTTTGAATATGGTTTCTACTTTTGTTTCTTGTTGACCATGTTGAGTTATAAGTGTAGGTTATTATAATATTATAATTGTAATAGTTAATTCATGTAGTTCTGTAGGTACATGTAGATTACAATGAGGTAGCCAAGCTCTTGTAGGGTGGACTCGGGAGCAAATTGTAAGTTTAGAGTTTTGGAAATTCTTACTCTTATAATATTGTTTGTAGAGTAGTGTTAGTAACCAGGTAAGTATTGTTACTTTAAAGGAGCAAACTTCCGTGACTGCCGAAACACTTGTAGTTACGTATCTGAAGTTGTTTGTCAGTGTAGTATTATAGGCTTATAAATAATAAACAAATAATCAGAAGTAGATAGGCTTTGGGCCATTACTATAATAATCAAAATTTAAAAAATCGAAATTAATTTATTTGGCCTAAATTAAGCTTTTATACACTTTTTATGCCCCACTTTTTAGGCAATGCCTTGGCAACATCTTACTTTTAGACTCTTACGGACCTTGACCGTGACTGTCTCATATGACTGTGCAAAATTTAAATATTTTTTAAGTTATTTTGAACTCTTTGTTATCGAAACTCTTGAAAAGAGAGTTAGTAGGAAGCCAAAAGCAGAGGACAGTAAAAAATCACAAAATTCTTCCTAAAATAGATATGAGCATATTAGGAAAACTTTACTATGGCTTTAAAACTATTATAGTTAATGGAATTGATCGGATTTATATAAAAAATGATTGTTTCGTGTAAAATGTTTCATCAATTAGGTATATCTCGATGATGAGTGAAACAGTAATAAAATCTTAGAATACTCTCACATGGCATTCGTTCCAGTGTCGGCAATTTCAAAGAAAATTCATTTATGTAAAGAAATTATGAATCTTGAAATATTATTCATATTGGTATCATTCCAAGGCTAGAAAATTCTCCATTCAAAGTGAATATATTCCGTTTTTGGTATTATTTCATTTTAAGGATCATGGTTTTAATCGAATGTTATCAGATGCTATTAAAAATAACAGGACTTAATCTTTTTAGGAATTAAATGTTTTTTAAACAATAGTAAATAATGTGTAGTGTAATGTTTTGATGACTCATACGTTACCCGTTATTTATTGTTTTAGAAATGGGTTAACATAAGCGATAGTATATTTCATCGCTGCTATTTAACGCATTTCAGTGGCACCAGTCACTAAGTATAGGAATAAGAAATTTTAATTAATTCAAATATTATTGTAGAATCTGTCGGTAAGAGATTGTGACAATTACAAGCATTTTCATAAAAATAAAGCATTGGTTCTTCCCCATATTTAGCATGTAAGCAATTTATTGTTTTTGTTGCCCTATTAAATTATTTGTACTATTTTGTTTTGCAAATTATATTTATTCATATATATAGCTGAAGTTTCCATATAATAAGTAGATATGTAGTGTAAATTCTTTATAACGTTATCCTTAAATTCCGTATATAATAGAAGTGAGTACAACTTGGTTGCTTAACGTTAAAACCCATATATTGTTCATCCACTCCATATATCAATAACTTTCTATAACGATAAAAAATACTCAGTCCCTTGAGTTTCGTTATAAAGAGTTTACACTGTGTTAAAATTTGTTGTGATGTAATTATTTATAAGTAATACATCATTATCTATACAATGTATCACTCAATAATTATAAATGGCGATAAATAAATGGTATTGTGTATCTTTTTTGTAGTTTTATTACATAAAACGTAAAAACTGATGTTATAAGTGAAAAATGTTGCCAAATTTCGTAGTTAGGTAGCATTGACCATTAGTTTGTTGCATCGTTCGTTACTCTGTTCCAGGTAATTATATTGGGTATTAACTTCATTTATATACATCGAATAATTAATTTGATCATGACACTATATTCTGTAGTTATGTAAATAATTATAACAGCTCATCAAAAATATATGTTAACGGAAATGTATGTAATCCGTCGTTGTATACAATTCCTAGAAAATGTAAGTATTTCCTAAAATCACCCGGAAATGTGTGAAATAAATTATATTTGACACATTTCCTAAGAAATGTATACATTTCCTAAATAGCAATAGGAAATGTAAAATATATGTACAATATATAAGTGGGTACGTGCGGGATAGTGCGGCGAGGAGAGGGTATTGCATCATCTGATCAGGCGATCACGTTAGTGCCGCGGCGATTTTATTGAAAGATTAACAGTATTGAAAAGTAAGATAAGTTAAGTTGCTGTAATAGTTTAAGAACTAGGACCCCTCGAAGGTGGGGTTCCGTAGACAGCTATGATAGTCATTTTATTGTTCTTATTTGTGGATGTTACCGGAAATGTATGATATGTAGGAATTGTTTAGAACTCCTAGGAAATTATTATTACAGAAAGCATTCTTTTTATAAATTTACAAATACGATATTGGGATTATATAGAATTCCTAGAAAATGTATACATTTCCCAGGGTACGTATGTATTGCGCAATTTTTAAAACAATATTGTATACATTTTCTAAATAGCTTCGGAATTATATACATTTCCGGTAACATATTAAAAAAATTGCAACTAAAACGCAACGAGAATGACACAGATGCACAGATGAAGTATCATTCATTTACAAGTCCAGGAAGGCCAATATACTCCTAAGACCTGTACTTCCTAAAACTGATGGATTGAGTGCACCAGCCTATTAGAGCAATTTGAACGACAAATTAGCAAAAATTTTTAAAATATTCTGTAGGTTTTGTAAATGCTACTCATATAAAGACAGATTCATAATTATGTCAATTTATTTACATTCTATTTTAACAATCCCATACTAAGAGATAGGCAGTGAATAATTTATTAATTTTGATTGTTGTCATGCGGTCGGTGGGATGTTTATTTCATAGTTTCAATAAATAAAGTCATTAAAGCGACGACATGTGATCTGCACGGTAATATAAGAAATGCTTAGAAATTCTGAATACATATTATATAATATTACTAGTATCGATAGCTGTTACAAAAATATTAAATTAAATGACACGTTGATCTTACCACATCGCGTTTTAACATTAACGTTAGATAATTCTTTTTGTGTTATAAATAAATAAACATTGTAGTAAAACGATTTACATCAGTTAACTTGAAATAAGAGTTATTTAAATTTGGAACTACGCCTATTCATAATATAGATTATATTAAATATGAAAGCAATGTAACAAAAAAATTATACATATTATACCCTAACATATTTCTTTAAAATTCCAGCTGCATCTGGGATTGTGGCCATTTCTTTTCCTTATCTTAGTTAAGTAAAATATAATAAAATAAAAGTCTTTCTGATCTTAACATTTTAGAAACAACACATGAAGTACTCGTCCGGACATCTTGGAACAGTGATCTGTAATTTTGGACAATTCCATATTTTCTCGCAACGACATCTGCTTTTGAACTTCCTCTTACTAATGCGCTCCAAGAAATTAGCTAAAGAAGACCCACTCACATAGTTAGGCTTTTGGAAATAGCTCAGTTTTGAGTAAAATCTCGGGCTGGCAGATTTCGTTCTCGTTTTGATTTCCTCAGCGGAATTCAGTGCCTGATCGACGCGTTCATCTGTTTCCGTAACTGCCTCGGTTTCCGTGGTGACTTCGGATTCATTCTCCGTGGTTTCGTAGTTTCGTTCATCGACAACGGGTTTCGCTGATGATTCGGGAGTGAGATTTTGAAACGTTGTTTCGTTGATTGGTTGTACTTTGACGTAGGTTTCCCCGCTTTTGTTAGGCTCCTGTGGCGCCCCAATCACGGCTGTTACCAACAACACCGGGATGAGTAACCTGAGACAACAAAATACAAGTTAATGTCATTATTCATCACAAACAATATGATAATGTGAACGTATACTCAGACTTTGTGGTAAAATAAGGAAAATGTACCATCGAAAATGGATACCTATTCCGTTAATTAAAATGATATAATGTGTAGGTACGCTTTTAAACCAACAAAGCTAATATTGTAGAACATTTAAATAGAGACAATAAATGTGACACCATCCCTATTCTGTGTTTTATTGCTGATTACCGACCCGTGTTGACATTTATATGGTAGAAAAAAATTTTCATTGGTTCGCAGATATTTGGCTTTTCTATCTTTATCTACGTGAACACCATGCTGGGGTGCCACTACGACGTTTCCTGCCAGAGAGGTGATAGCACGCGCGGGGAACTGTGTATTGGACAATATTATACGATAGACTTTGTAGCCCGACGGCTTGTTTCGATTGTTAGCGATCGAAAGAGTTAACCACCAGGGGACGCGGTCGGTAGGAGGTTGGGCGACTAGTGGTAAAAAATAATTAATGAGTGCTTCGGAGGGCACGTAAAAACCGTTGGTTGCGGTTCTTATCGTTAGATAGCAATCTTAAAGCCTTGTCGGAAGCCTTTGAACAGCTTAAAAACTTCCGACACTTGGGTTGGCCACTAAACCCTTCACCAATCCTTGATAAAGCAAGCAGCGTGGTTGCTCTAGATCTGAGTATGAGAGACCCGTGCTCAATAGTGGCCCATCAAGGGGTTTTAGCCATACGAAAGAGCTGACCACTATGCGTAGCTAGCTCGTCGTGGCTATTTATTTATCTTGATAATGTCACTGGTTTTCTGGATTCCAAGTGTCATTAACATTTTCTATGACGCAATTAAAAATACCGACCAAACAATATCAATATGACTTCTTCGCTGTTGTTGTTGTTTTCAAGTTATGTTAATGAGTTCTGGTCTTTGACCGGGTAAAATATTCTTTTAGCTATATCAGGCGGCTATCGACGTTTTATTAAAAAAATTGTAGGTGATCGCTGTTCGCTAACAATTTCTCTCTGCGTATCTGCCCGCCAATGTCAGAAACAACTGATGTGATTTGAATGCGGCTTCCAGTGATGTTCTTGTAACATTTAGTGTTTAATTTTGATCGGCTACAAAAAAAACACATCCATGCACTGGTGGTTCAAATTAAAAACATATTTTTGTGTTTTACCAAGGAAGTCTATAGGTCATTTGTATAACACACGAGTGACAAACAAAAGTAGCTGAGTATTAATGAGAGATATTCTTTTTCACTCGGTAGGGGGAAATGTATACTTTTTTAAGAGCGTACCTACGATATCTTCACGCGAGTGAAACCACGGGGCGCAACGAATAAAGAATATTCTTCGCTGCTGCTTGTGGTTATCAGTGCTGGAACTAATTAATATGCGATGGTTTACAGTAGGTATGCGGAAAATATGTATTTGTTCTTCATTTACCTACTAGGAATTTGCGCTAATAGCAAATTGGATTAGTGCCCCTTCGGGGTGAGACGGCTTCTACAGGTTCACAGAGAGCAAATTGTGTAGGTTTTATTTTTCGATTTTCTTTTTTGTTTTTTTTTTAGGCGTACCGTTTTAAAGAACATTGCACTGAAGATGTATTTGTAAATAATTTTAAATGTATAAGTAAAAGGGGTCTTACTCAAATCTATAAAGTAAATATAGCACGTTGGTGCGTGGTTTTTATTTCATTATTATTTTTTCTAAATACATACGCTGTAGTGAAAGATAGTTGGTTTTTATAAGTTTTTATTTAACTTGTAGTGTATGTTTGTATATTAGTATGTTAGTATATTTGTTTGTTAATTGTTCGGTCAAATCTTGTAAGCTTAGTTAGACCCACTTCCTCTTACACGGAGCTGAAATTTTGCATAAATCTTGCAGAACCTTCCGACCTAATAACGATGCATTTTTATGATAAGCATGACCTGATACTACGTTTACGATGGCTCCAGAGAACAAAGCTCATCAACGATAAATAACAAAGTGATGAAATATTATTTTTCATCGTAGGACTCTATTAAATTTTAATTTTAACAAAGGTTGTTATAATAATAAAAACCTGCTTCAAATGTCTTTGACCAGAAGCAAAATAAAAGACGCCAATTTAATGCATGTTAATAGATATAAGTTACAGGCCGGTTGGTCTAGTGGTTAGTGAACCTGACTGCTACACCGGAGGTCGTGGGTTCGATTCCCACCCAGGTCAA
>DWJZ01003611.1:0-16724 GCA_018249125.1 Asbolis capucinus
TAACTGAACTGACAATAAACCTACACCATATGCTACGCTACTCAGGAGGATGTTGTTTTACACTCAATATACATATGTAGATGAATTAGAAACACAAGTAAGTTTTGGTTTAATTGTATTTTTAAAATAGCTACAAAGCTTAAACTCATTATTTAGTATTGTAAACTGTAAGCGCTTAAGAAATATTCCAGTCGCTTTGTGGCAAAACATCGAGATCTTATTTTAAGCCTTAATGGTCGTTAGCATTATATTTCTGCAAAGGAAAACTTTTTTACAGCGATTAGTGTCTTCATTATGGATTAAATCACAGTATAGAATAATATTTAAATGGAAAATTATTACATTACGAATTGCTCAGTAAATACTTAACAAATGATTTATCTTGGTGATCTCGATACTCAAGTCCATTAGTAACAGTGTGATTTAATTTAACTATAATAAATTTTGCTATGTAATAAATTGATGATCTTACGTTAATTGTGCATAAATAAAGAAATTAAAGGATTCGGGTAAATTTATCAACCAGGATCACCGAAACAATGGGGAATATTGCAATATATACACGTAGGTATGAATATGAACGTAGGCGCGGCGGAGCGGCGCGGTCAACGGCTCGAATATTATTTGCCTAGCAAGGGTTGACAGACTATAGTATTTTCACGTGAATTCAGAAATGGCATACTTATTGTTAAAGTTGGTAAAATTTGTGCAGAATGGAAGAGGACAACATTTGGTCAACCCCAAATAAAATTGGTAAATGATGACTATGGGACGATAATGATGATGGTGATAATGTTATAATGCTACTTAATATTTATTAATAATTATATCTTGATATATCATACCTACTTATCTAACTTACGTACCTACTTTATATATCGAAAGTCTAATGTCGCGTACTGGCTAATTTCGACGGTCGGACTATTGAGCTGGAGGCTCATGGGTCAAACCCGAGTTATATGTAGAAAATCTAGGTAATTCTGGAAAATACAGGGCAGAAAAGTTAAAGTAGGATAGAAGAAATTAAGAACATGTTTGAATTGGAATGTCTAGTGTGGAATTAAGGGTATATATGTATGTAAGATGAACAGAAACACGGCACGGCTAAAAGAGAGAAGTGCTAAAGAAAAGCAGTGAAGTGAAAAGTGCCGTTAGTATACAGTATCACGAGGGTGCAGTGTCGCGAGTGTTGTGCCGCAAGTAGTATCGCGTATGACGTACAGCGAGTACAGAACCGAAGAATGGTGCGGACGTTGTTTTAGTGCGGTGCCAGAACTAACCTTGTTGCCTTGTAATTTTGAATAAAAATACCATCTACTAAAACTCAGCCTACTAAAACCAAACTCAACCCACTCCTGGTGTATTATATTAAAATATATTTAACAGGCCACCTAACATACATACAATAATGAATACTAGCACATGAATGCGTGTATGAAACATAGCAATAAAAATTTATGTAGATCCCAAGAATACTACTATTCACATCCTTACAGCACAGCATTGTTGTATCAAACTCACGAAAATCAAGCCTTTAGCTCTGCCGGTTATGTATCCACGAAAACTTTCTAGAAACTTTTAATAGCGATTAAGTCTGAAAGAATAAACATCTCCA
This sequence comes from Asbolis capucinus, assembly GCA_018249125.1. NCBI lineage: Eukaryota > Metazoa > Arthropoda > Insecta > Lepidoptera > Hesperiidae > Asbolis > Asbolis capucinus. The sequence continues at coordinate 1,616 of DWJZ01003611.1, forward strand.
ACCCTGCGACTAGCTATCTCCCATGTAAGCCGTATTCAAACGCTGCGGCCGGCGCGCTCTGTTAAGCTCGCGATTATATGAGGACCGCTGTTCTGCAACGTACTTTATTCGCGTTAAAGTCCCTCATTCAGTCGAGCGATTAACTACCGACGCAATCTGCAATGGCAATTAAAATAAAATCGAAAATTATTTTAGTCTGACTACAATATTTTTATAAATGTACATTGGGCTCGACGCATAAAATATTTATAAGGCTCAGAAACTTCTTAACATTTATGGAAAGTTCCAAGGATTCATAATGCGTAATCCAATTTTCGAACTAAAAGAAAATTACAGATTTATCATTATAGAATAGTAGGACGCAAATATATACTTTATACTATGTTACTATAAAAAATTAATAACGTTTTATAATCAGAAGTATGTTCAATTGTATTTCCGGTAAATACACATTCATTTTATTTAAATATTTTTCGGATCGTACTTAACCCCAAATCAGCCTTCCTTGCTAATATAATAATCGCATTGTTTTGCTCTATTGCTTTTTTTTCTAACTAACTACACAATATACTTTTTACGTCAAACAACTACAATTTTTTAGAAATCGTAAGTAAATTATACTAACGGACGGTGTATAACAAAGGAAAAACATTTCCACGAGAGAGTGCCAAAAGGCGTGTTCACATTAGTCACACGCGTCGAGTCAAATCGTATGCAGACGTGTCGCATTGATAAATTGCTTTGTTTAAGCAAAAAAAATTCAGTGCAATGAAATATGGATCGCAATGCTTTTTAATGTGGAGATACTATTGTTAGTAATATTTTCTTTGTAAATAATTAAACATTTTGGGAAGAAAGGTTATAAAAATATTAAAAAAAAAAACAAACTTTAATTATTATAGATACTTAAAATTGTATTGATATTAGTTGCAGAATTCCTTGTCTGGAACAATTCCTAAACGTAGTATCAGATCATGCTTATCGTAAAAATTCATTGTCATTAGGACGGAAGGCTTATGCAAAATTTCAGCTCCGTAGTGTAAGTGGTTTGCTTAAGCTTGCAAAATTTGACCTGAACACTTAACAAACAAATATACTAACATATTAATGTACTAGTATACAAATATACATTGCAAATTAAATAAAAGCTTGGAAAATGGTAATCAATCTACAAAATGATTATAGAATAGTAGATAATCATCTCCGAAAAAAATATGAGGCAGGTACATATGAAAGGTATTTATTTCATACGTGGATAAACACGGTTCGTATCCATAAAGAGTGACAACTAATACCTTATTACAAGACTGCAAAGAATGCTATTTCAGTTTACACAACAAACAAACAAGAGTGAGTAGGTATTTACTAAGTTAGTGCGCCAAAACATCACCACTTTTCACCAGGTGGGATTGATGTCGAGCTTTAACTTATTCTACGTAGAAAAAACGCTAGTATAAAATATAATTCATCAAAAATTTAAAACGGGATTCCCTATATTGTAAGAAAGCGCTTTGTGGCGCAAATTTTGCGTACTGGTGATCCAGGCTAGTTCTAACGCACTTGAGCAGAAGCAAGTGTTTTTGTTGTCAATAACAAATTTAATTGAAGACGTCTGTACACAAAACAAAATTAATTTCCAATGAAAGTGGCAAAGTTAAATATTTGAACCATGTGCAAACACTCCAAAACTTTTACGACTCTCCCTTTGTATGCGAATCGTGAATTAAAACTAAAACAGCTACCTACAATATGCATTATTTAACGAGAGGTCGGCAAGGGTGCCGTCTATTGTGCGACCCTTTTTATATCGGTCCCGGTTAAATAAAACGTTTCTTGACCCTTCTTTTTATTTCCTGCTCAGCCATGAACGCCTGGTACTGGCGATTAGATATTCCTTTATTGCACCATACTTGAACCAGAAAAGAGATTTATAAAGAAAAGGTGGGTATATCACAAACCCCGTTGGGTAATTTTGTATTTTTTTACTTGTACGAGATTTTTTTGAAAACAATTTGAAAAAAAAAAACATACTATTGCTGATCTTCTAACGCCAGCAATAATTAAAGCGTTGTAGGGGTAACACTGGAATGAAATCTCCAAGAAATAATAAATATTTATAAAACAGACCCGCCAATTATTTCTCCCTACAAACTATTCCTTTGTTAATACGGTCTGATTAACATAGTAATTACACGTTACATGTAAACAAACATGTTCTAATACATTATTCTAATATTATACAAAAAATATAAAAGTTTCTGAAGATGTTTGAATATTTGGACGTTTGTTTTTCCTTCACGCGCTAACCGTTGAGTAGATTACGATGACACATGGCAAAAAGATAGACCTCGTGCAGGAAATGAACAAAAGACAAATTTATCCCGATTGTAGGTTGAATTTTGTGAATCCTACTAAAATTATAAATGCGCAATTTTAAGAGATTAGATTGATGGAATGATGTATGGATCGATATTTGTTGCTTTTTGAGGCAACAGCTACAAAATGTAACTGAAAGAAATTCGCACAAGGATAAATTATAGTTTAGTCTAGAATAACACATAGACTTTTTATTATTTATCTATTTCATACACAGTAAACAATAGTTTGTATCCATACACGTCCACATTTATCTGTCAAATGTCATTATAATCAGCTTGGCTAGGTTTGCGAAAACTTAAACGAGCATGAATATGCAATAAAAGTACCAGGGCGTCATATAACGTAAGCGGCAGTTTGCAACATGTCGAGAGGGATGCTGCGACCTGCAAACCCCTGCGGTTAGGGGCACGATTCGGTAGCCGGTAGGGTGTTTCCGAGTTTAGAGCAGGGTGACACTAAATCTGTTTAAATATTTCCTGTGATCCGTGTAGTATTACGATGCTTACTTTATTATTTGGAGATTTTACTTCCCTATATACTGAGTCACACCGAGAACCAATAGTAATGCCACAGTAGTTGTTTCCTTTAAGCATCAAATCGTTCATGTAAAGCCACAGTAACTACGTACCGTCAGTCTGGTCTCCTGAGTTATCTATTCACTCAAAACCTAAAAACCTATTTTATTGTTATTCTGAAGCTTATTAGGAGAACTTTCAATCACTTACTTGAAAAGAATACACGATGGAATACGTGTAGGTAAACCGAATTCCTAAACAAATGATTTCTATCCGAACTCGACAAAAGAACCACTAAGAAAAGAAACCGTTCATCCGAATCTCCTGTACAGAGTTGACGAGTTTGGCGAGTTGAAGTTGAAAATCAATCAAGTTGAGTCTCCATATGTCGAATCAAATACGAATCTTTTACGTTGAAGCCACTCAATGTAGTTGCTTTCTTGAATTTATTTTCGTTCAAGATGCGAATGTACTCATATATGTACATACATATAATATGGTTTGATAAATGTATATTATATTTTTGATAAATTATTTTAATGTTTAACTAAAGATATAAATATAATATGGATAATATATTTGATTGTCGCACACTAAAAAGAATCATCTCATTTTTAAGTACTATTTATAGTTTTTAATAGTTTGCCGTACATAACATAAATGACGTTTCTATTCTACGTATCGCAAAGCAATGCCTCTACGTGATGAATAGACTCTTACACATCGAGCGAATGGTACCAATAGAAATAAAACATGCGTCAATACAATTTTCAAACTATACGGCTACCTAACATAGCAGAGCTCTGAAAGGTCTCAAAGTTACGACCTCGATTAACGCTTTCGTCTAAACAACAACTTATGAATAAAGTACAGTAAATAGAAAGCCAATCAGCCTACGTCGTCTCGAACGCGAACGAAATCACGAGCCCTCTCTCACAAAGGGAACCAATTACTCGTACACAAATAAATAATTACGGCGCTAGAGTTCTAGTGGCTATTGCGATTTATTCGCGCTCATTACAGGGTCCGGGGTTAGAGGCTCGAGGTCGAGTGGGCCATTATGACGCCACAATGGGCCCTCCCGACCCGTGTGCGGGACGGTCTCGTTACGACCGATGTCATGATCTGTGAAGTATGCACACGTCAGAGTTGGAGTGTCAAACATACCGCAGTTTGACAATTCTAACTACCATTGACGCTTTTCGCGGTGTCTTCTGTGTTGGAATAGATTAGATATTAAAATAATTGATGTAGTTTAAGCTTGGCTCTAATTCGGAAACAAAGATGTGTTCATTTTATGAGTGCTACATGAACGAAATTTCTGTATCAAGGATTTATAAAAATTTAAACCAAAATTTTTTTTTTTCCACAAAAACCATACAACAGTTAGAGAGTCCTTATGAACCAATATGTTAAAAATATTTCTCGTAATTCCAGCAGCTTCCAACAACATTACATGCGAAAACAATTTGATCCATCCGACTGCAGCACTGCGCAAACATGCACAACTTTTAATGGCCGCCGCTCTTCACGGATGAAAGGGATCGGCTGTTCAACTCTAGAGCTATTCAACTGGGCAGGCTTAAGGAATGATTCTGCAAACAAGCCGGGTTAATGTAACTTCATGATATGTATATCGCTACTTTCAGCCAATGATGTATCTAATGTACGAGTAAAGTCTTTTATGTTAGTGGTCCTAACAAAATCTCTCAGAACAACAGCCAGGATACCCATTATGTACTTTTTCACTCATACAAGCTACTTCATCGCATACCTATGTTTTTATGTACGTCTAATGTTATTTTCAAATGAAGACAGCATACAAGATATGCAATGTAATATATCACATATCGTCAGTAACATACACAAATATAACGTGTGGAAGTGAAAACCAGATACGAGGATCAATAAGTAAACAACTAAATGGAAGAAACAATTTCAAACATTGGAACAAAAATCGATATACGTAGTCAAAAATATATTTTAAAGTTTTGGCATAATTATTTGGACGTATAGTAACGTATGTATGTGCTAGTAACGACATTAAAAATAAATATACAACAACTTCAAAGCAATGTTTGAACTCCACAAAATGTAATTATATCATAATTTAGCGTTAATATCGTGATGTCAAATTTGTTTTTAATTTCTTTTATGTTGTGACTTTATATTTTGAACAAAAATACAACCTAGGAATTATTAATTCAGCTTGTAATTCGGTGTCGGAAAATGTCGGAAAGTTTTATGAGTAGTAAAATAAAATTGCCGTATTACTACTCTCGCCTCGTTTTGTCCGATGGGATAAGGAGTCGTAAAGTCGATGTTAGATCTAATATAATGATAATATGATTATGTAGTAGGACCAAATTTTGTCCCATAACTCGTTGGGATTCCATATTTTAGCGAAACGATCCATTTGCGAATTTGAAGCGCCTACCAATCGAACAAGCTGACATTAATGTAAATTTTCAACAAATTCTGGAACTTCTCTTCCTTTTTCTCCCAGAACTAATCTCACTGCTTCCCATTTTTGTTCTCGGATCCGCAACGAAGCGACAATTTGATAAACTTGGGAGTCCTATAGTGCAATACGAATCAAGTAGCTTAAACGCTGTGCTTATATGTATGTATATTTGGACTTCCTCGCGTAAATGGGCCTATCACATCCTTCTTCGCTAGGAACGCGTTAGTGTCTATGATGTGCTAATGTCTATGGTCAACGGTAATCGCTTCACGATTATGACCTTTTTTGATCTTTTGCCTGCTTATAACAAGACATGCCTATGAGTTCAATTTAAATCGAATATGACAATAACCGCTGATAAAGTAGCAAGAAAACGGCGAAATCTGAATTGTCAGTGAACCTAGACGATGACCTAGAATAAATATTCTTCGCAACCTTCGCGATAAATAGTTTCTTTATTAATATAGCCTACACTTACATAAATACATAAACATGTATCATAAATGTACAAAAAATAAATAATAGCACAACTAAATAAAAGACCCATTTATTCCGTGTCTTTTAGGAAAAATCGGCCAGTTCATTCCGCTGTCGTTACAGTCACGTGCCTTGAGAAGAAGTACCGAGTATTTTTCCGTTTGTACGAAAAAGCGACCCATAAGTGCTCTCGGAGGTTGATCCATTTAGTTGCTTTTAGTTGCCCGTGTCACTAAAGATCATCTCGGGAGTTAAATGTAGAAAATTCTGTAACTCTACATATATTGCGATAATGAAACGAGCCCATCGTTTTTCAGATATTTATACACTTTTATATTATACATGCTATAGCAATGCATTATACATGCATTTCATATCATCATAATTATTTTATATATGTCCGCTCTGTTTAAGTACCTATCCTTCAAAATTTAAAGTTACTAGCTATGCCCTGCGACTAACCCTTAAATGATATGTACTAGTATGTTATCGCGGACATATTTCTAGAAATTATCTATCCAAAAGGAAAAGATTTTTTCAATTCGAATCTGTAGCGTGATTAGCGCGTTCAAACAAACAAACTCTTCAGCTTTATATGTAGTTTTAATATACCCAAATAAGTCAATAGCTGCTATAGACGTTACCATGCGCGTAAAACTGAACTTGTAATGTGGGCTATGTGACAGATTTAAATACGAAAATAATTATTATTGTAAATACTTAAATCTGTATCACGAACATCACACGGCAACCACTGACCTTTAGAACAGAGAGTAACTTACCTTATTCATAATTTATAACATGGGTCTGACCCTCGCACGTAGGTTTCATCCCGAAAACAGATTTGTGTGGAATAAGAGTAAAGAGGCTTCTTCTGAGTAAATGCGCTTTGCCATCTAAAACTACATAGCCACTTACCATCAGGTGGGATTGTAGTCAAGTATTAATAAAAAATTAAATAAAGTTAAATTTTTTATTGGGAATCGAATGGTGCTTATTTATAATCACATATTTAGAGAGACAAAAGCGAGAGTTGGTTTTTAGTAAAAAATATGTGCATTTTATATTTTTTATTACCTGCCAGTCTCATGTTCATTAAAGCAGCCGTGCTTGGTTAACAATGTGTAGAAAATGAGTTTCCTAGTGAAACCCTCCAGCTTTGATGAACGATACTGCTTAGTGCGAGGGGCGTTACGACGTTGCGGCCCGAAGCGAGGCCCATCGTTTTGTCCGAAACCAATTATCGATAAATGATTGTTTTTCCGTTCTAACACCTCGTTAAATAACCCTGAAGGGTCAGTAAAGTAACGAGGTTGGTTACAGGTATCTGTTCTGTTTTTATTGCGATCCACGAGGGGCCTTTTTCTAATGAGTTTCACTTTCCTGGTTTGTCTAATGAACAAACTTCAACAGGGTTGTTCTAACATGTGTCGGAAATTTATGGCACTTTGGTGATGCGTCCTTTTAAAACGTGTATGTGAATTCTCGAAACTATATCAAAATAAAATAAATTAAAGAAACGTGTGAAATCTGTAAAGGTATGTACATATAAAACAAAGTCAAATTCGTGTCGGTCAGTTATATAAGGCAAAATCATTAAATACATACACATTACCTACTATTAAAATTTCAAATGTATGTAAATTTAATAAACAAACAACTTCAGAACAACAAAATAAGCAGTTTCCGTTTAACCTGTACCAACAACATTTTCAATCGTCAGTGTTTTGATTAATTACATTCAATACGTTTAGGTCTGTTTGTTTTCTTTTATGTTACTATTTTATCAGGTGGTGTCAAAGCTTGCTCTGATCCAAAAGGTATATTTGTGTTGGTTGATTTTTTAGCTCTATGCCCAATGATGCCAACTGCAGGTCATGTGATGAGGCTCATTACCCCCCCTGGTCTGGATGTAGGCTAATACTCAATTTTTTAATAAACAATCTAAATTCTGTAAAATATTAACACTCAAATAGTTTAAAAATTATAATTTTAAATGTTAGAAAATAATAATACGACTCTGGCAAGTTTATGATGGGGTATCATACACGTATGTACATATACATATTTCACGGCCGGCTCAAGTCCAAGGCGGACGCTAGCCAGACGGGCAAAGAGGACAATATGTGATTACGAAGCAGCTAACTTCTGTCGCTTCTTAGTATATCCTGGTCCAGCCAGCGTGCGATTGAGGTTAGTATTTTAAGCGGTACTTATACCGGCCGCGATGATCTATTGAATTACAGACATGTTGGAAGAACCATGATTAATAAGTTTGGTAGTTAGTCGGTACATAGACCAAGTTTCAGAATTTAGTTCCAAGGTTAGGAACAGATTTTATGTAATCATTATTCATTGCACTAGCTTTTGATTGGGGCAACCAATCTAGAATGTATGAATTCCTCAAGAATGGGACTTGCAATTACGGGGTTTACAATCAAAACAATATTCTGGTGGGGTTTTCTAAAAACATTTAACAAAATTAATAGTATTTAATATCGGTTAAAAACGTGATATCTAATGAACACAAAATAAACATCGTATCAGGAAGACAGATATCGATGAGACTTCTATGTGTAAGAACCACAGTGCACAATCATAACTTGTCAACACAGGCTCTCGAAGTTTTCATTGCACATATTTTTGTAAATGCTACAATTGAAGTTTATGAAACTTAGCGCAGTTAATATAGTACTATGTAGTTTTTTTAGATCAAAGCCCTAATTAAAGTAAAAGTAAGCGGTTATCACAAAAAAGTGAAAATACTGATATTGTTGCATTCATCCTTATGTATATACAATATAGGAGTCATTAAAATATATGTATATATATTTTTCCAGTTCTTAATTGATTCTGATGAAGTTCCTTTTCGATGTAACAAAAAAGGCCGTCGTATGATAGTGCAAAATTATATAATACCAGACGCGGTGCAAAGCGAGCTTGGAACCGTTCAGACCGCAGTCCGGTTCAAAAAGTTAAATGGTAGTTTTTTGCGTCATTCACAATTATTCAGATCATTTGTGTTCTTTTGGAGAGAAGCGTGCTTTAGAAAATTAAGAGTCATTGAATGGCAACCGGCTAAACGTTAGTCGATAATTCCAGACCACAGTTTTTACCGGGCCGAGATCCGTCCCACTTCATAATTACGGCTCCATACTCAACTGAAAGAAGCCTTCTCGAAAAGCCTTTGACTGCTAGAGGGCTGTGATTTCACCGCGGAATATTCTTGTTTACGGCGGGAAATTTCATAGGACCACCGCGGTGAGGATATTCGCCATTTTTAACCGCCGGCATTTTGTAATTAAACGTTTTTCAACCGTTTTGGATCGCGTTCAGATTGATTTTTTGTTATCCGGAATTAACTTACCGAGTTTTTTTAATGAAACCCTTCACGCTTTGACGTGATGGATTAATAGACGGTGTTGTTTTGGACGAATGAAGGGCAGTTTATTTTTTGTAAATGTAATCAATCACAGTTAAATCAGAACCAGGTGTCTTTTGAAGATTTATTAAGCTATCATGTGCACACTGAGTTTTCCGGAAAAACAATTCAACTGAATTCAGTTTTGCTAATAATATAATTAATCAGAATCTTTAAATAGAAAAAAAAACGATCATCAAATTAATTACTTACAATGTTATTCCCAACTAAGCTTTATTAATAACACAATTTTGTTATTTTTCAACTCAGCGAAAACTTTGACGAAATCACTAAGGAGGCTTAGAAGAAAATAATAAGCGGTTTAGCAAAAATTTTATAACAAGTACAAAAGTTGTAATCACCGAGCTAACTGTTGTATGTAGGTGTATGTTTAAATCTGGGCTGAACTATCCTATACAAAACAATGTGGGCGACACTGAAACAATATATAGTGCTCTCCCGAGCGGCTACGTAAAATTTTAGTAGCGGCATCAATCCAAAAACAACAATACACTTCCTAACACTCTTTATTGTATACACAACTGGACATACTTTTATAGGGACAAACAGACATCATAAGAGATCCATGCAACTTGGTCGAAATATCGGCTGGAAAAACGGATATGGAAAGTACCCGGAACATAGAAAATGTAGGCACAGTTCACGAAGAGTGGAGTTTAAAATCATTTGATAAGGGCTAATTAAAAAGAATGAATTATATTTTATCTTACACAGGAGCCGCAATAAGCGGATTTAAAAGTTTTGAAACTTTAGGTTTATAATGTCTATTTCGATAATATTCACAAGACATTTTTCAAAACTTACAAGCCATTTTAAAGTATTAAAATTATAAAATATTACCCTTTTAGCTGATTCTCGTTTACCACAATGAGTTGAAATAAAGATTAGTAGCGATGAAAATGCAAGAAAGGTGTCGTATTAGTAGTAACCCAGGGGTTACGAAGCGAGACGAAGTTGTAAAAGTTCAAAATTGTAGTTAGAAGGGTAACGGCGGCACATGTGAGCTCTTGATATATCTTCCAGCCCACATGCCTTATACGTTATTATTACGCTTCACCTGAGCGGATGTACATAATTACTTCGATTTACTCGTATTAGCAAATTTACATATAAGATGTAACCCAATTAGTTATAAACGTTCCAATTTCAGATAACCTAAGAAGGAACTTTTACCATTTTCACAGGGGATAATAAAGAGCACGAACCCGGAGATTGATTAGAAAAAATCAAAATAATGAAATAGAAAATAAGGGACTCATTTTAAATGTTTTTCTTTTTAATTATACCATAGAACTGCGTTAAAATAATTTGTGTTTTTCCAAGAATCAGCCTCCTAGTCAAAATTGTATACAACAAAAGAATCACGTGAATCTTGTTTACTACCAGGGAAACAGAGGACAATAAGAGTCACTAAGAAACTTAAAACCAAGTAAAAGGAGAGGGGACCATGGTAAAAATTCAAAGAAGAGTTTAAAAAAATTACAAAAGAACCATGTGGTTCTGTCTTGGTTGGTACCAGGGCAACAAAGAATAACACGAGTTGATACAAGGTACACAAGTAACTTAAGAGTAGGGATATAAGGACGAACAGGGACAGGAGGATTAGAAAGAGATGGCAAGTAATATTACACGCCCTACCAAATGCCACCACCGCAGAAAAAAGGCCCCTGAATGCATTATTCATGCAAATGCTAATGGAAGTGGCGCCGTTAAAACTGTAAACACAACATAAAAGAAACAATAAAAATAAGAAACATTTTGATAGATTTCTAAGCTGTGGAAAATTTACTTGAATATTTTTTGAAGATTTTATTTATGCCATCAGCGTACAGCGCAGTAGCAACTCGTTCTAATTTTTAAATATAACTGTGTACAACCAGATGCTTAACTTTGGAGGATAACTAAGAATGGACAAAAACACTTTACTAACAAAAATACGATTCACGTGTGCAAGGAATAAGATATTTTAAAATCCGCAGCCACTAAAGGCTTCTCGGTAAGCGCATGCCTTACAGCATAAAGATGTGGTATTTAAAATGTCTGCCTCTGTGAAACTCGGAGAGCGGAAGTTACAAAATTACTCGACAGTTTTATTCTGTAGGCGGTATTTTTCTCGTTGAAAAATACCTATTTCTTTTTATGAAAAAGTTAACTGCTTTTTGGATTCTAGTTTTGTGCATACAATAAGATTTTTTTTTTTAATTCATGTGGTAATGGGTACTTAGCGACAGATAGGGATTAAGGATCAGGAATGCACAAAACAAAACCTCAAAAGACCTGTAAGTAATAGATTCCTATGATAGCATCGCCTGCCTGTTTATGGGGTGTCGCCGTAAAATATTTCAATTAACACTATACCAGTAACAATGTAAATGTAGCAATAAGGATCTCTGCGCTAATACGCATGGACGAACGACGAACATGGCGAAACTAAAAGATTTCCGAATTTTCTACGAAACCCTAGGAATAACTTTTATTGAAATAAGAAAGAGGCATTGGAACATATTTTAACAGTATGTCATATAGTTGGCATGTTCAAGCTGTTAAATATTGCTGCGCCAAAATTTCTCAATAGTCAATATACAATATACGTCGATATACGTTGAATGTTCCCGAGACCCAATATTCGCTTATGAAATAAACGAGCGCAGAATACGGCATGCATTGTGCATCGACTGTCGATCAAGGGTACGGAATAGGAGCGCATGATGCATGCACAGTTCACAATAATAGCGGCATTGCGAGTTCCGCAATAATGCTTCGGCAAGTTAACTTCTATTGGCAGACTAAATTTAAATATAGAGCTGGGGAGTTATACTAATATACCTGCGTTTGGAGTATGTTTAATTTTGAACCCTGAAGAAAGTTGGATCTCGGTTGGAAGTCAAATAACTTCTATAGCTTCTCAAATGCAATTTATGTACCGATGGAGTTATAATTTGATATCACAGAATGATGATGATATTCAGGGAACTAATATTCAAGTACATATTGCTTTCAAACACTCAAACATATCACTTTAAGGTTCGGGAATAGCTGTGGTAATCTAGCGACAACTTTTTTACCTAAAGAGTTACGTTATCTGAGTTTTTACATTATCTGAATGCATCAAGAATAACTCAAAGATTTCTTGCTCAAATTGAACGAGCTAGTTTCTGGGCGCAGGAAACTTTCAGGGAGAAGACACACCTACCAGTCTTAGTCAATAAAGCGAAATATTAACTTTTTAAATTTCATAATAAACTTGTTCAATTTATTAATTGCTGAAAGTCTAAGCTTATTTTTAATTTATACGTCATTGACTACTTTCTATCTTTTACGCACACTAAATGAAGACGCTTCAGAAAATTGTTAATCACAAAAGGGTGAATGGTGAAAATAAATCGTGTCATCTAAACTTTCTAAGGGTTCCGTTAAGCAGTAATAAGGTAGTTTAAATAGTGCCGATCTAAATTAATAAAGGTAAAGCCGAAAGGTAATTAATACGAAATTATTACTCTTGGGTTATCGAGCAGATATTTGATCTTAACTACGAAATCTCTGAGGTACTGGTACATAACTAGGATAAGATACAGTTTATTTGAAGTGCAATCAAATACTCACCGAGACACAACTACCTCATCGAAAGATATGTTTTTTAACCTTATCGGAGGCCTTTGGACGTCTTAAATACTTCCGACACCTAGTTTAATGACTGCCGTCTGTACTAATACCGCATTAGGGCTACATGTTGAAATATACATTGACGAAAAAGACACGTGAAAAGTAAACATAATAAAATAAACCAGAAATATAATCACACACATAAAAATAACAGTACACATAGACAAACCGAGGATATCTACACCGAAATAACCACAGAGTAGTCCAACCCAACCATGTCCGGGTTCGGGTTACACGAGACTTCCGGCCATCACTGGTGGCCCGCTGTAGTTTCCGGCGCACCGCACTCGTCAACGGGAACGCTGGCTCTTCAAACAATTGTATTATTATGAACATAGCTTGCTCAAGTCTGTGTTTCAAACAGCCTTCGATATGCAACTCTTTAAGAAGACAATGATATGCTTTTACAAAATTGTGCGCACGCAGTTTAAAACTCTTCCTCCGCTTATCAATTACGTTATTATGAATGGATATTATATTTAAATAGATTGTATATTTCATAACAGTATTATTTACAGACAAAGCCTATAGATGATGTCAGAGGTAGTACGTAAAACGAGACGTTGATGCTAACAAGAGAGATACTGTTATATCAATAGTAATGCCACCAAATATCTAATTAATAAATTATACCTATAGTTTATAAGAAAACAATATACATACACATTACATAAAGGGATTCCTTCATATAACACATTGTTAAGCTGCGAATGTTACACCTTTACCATAATATTTTAGCACAGTAATATTATAGGCTTCATAGCCTCATAATGACATAACGTTGGTTCAATGAGGACAAAACTTCTATATCAGAACAAATGTAACTCAATGATAGAACACTAAAACGCAGATAGGAATGTGTCTTATACAGCAAGAATGCCAAGTACCTGTTAGTCTGTATATAGAAGAAAGCTTCAGTAAAATATTTTATTAATCGTTAAACATAGCGTCCACGTTGCAGCACTCGAGAACAGTGGCCGGGAGAAATAAAAATAAATACAAACAGTACATTCTGTATATTCCAACTACACCTACATGCTTGCTTTAAAATGTACCTGAATTCATAATTCAGTTTGCAAAAATTTATTTCAAGTTTCATAATTAAAGCACTTAGATGCAGCAAAATGGAATCTAAATAACCAAACATGTGAAGCCCGGACGTTTTAAAATGTATACTTCTTTAATATGGACGTGTTTACTATTATAGACAAGCCGTTTTGAAGTAGATACTTACTCCAACACCGTTCCAACGTATAGGATTTTCTAACTGTTAATTGGCATTTCTGCAGTTACATTAAAATATCGTGAATTAAATTTTAGAAATTTGTAATAAAATCCTTATTTCTTTTAAGTCAAATTAATTTTACAGGAAACTACTTTATCAGCGTACCATGCGGGCGAAGTCGCGTATTTAGCCCATATGTTACTCCGGCTTATAATCTATGTATCTCTGTGCCAAATTTCTTTTAGATTTGACCTCACAAAATTTCACATTTATAATATTAGTAGGACTTTGATTTTATGTATCATGATATGTTATTTTATATATTTATATATACATATATAAATATATACACACACACACACATATATATATTATAATGTTTTATATATATGCACTGTACACAGATATAACGGGCCTGTAGCGAGTAGATAATGTCTGTCCTATATTTTTTCAGCCCCGATTAAGCTCTTCTCCACTACCTTTTATGCTACGTACTTGCAAATCAATAAAAAAGGTTTATCAGTTACACACTGTAAATGGCACTGCGACCGCCGTTACGTCTTTACGGCTCTCGCGCCGTAATTGTACATCGTAAAACAGTACTTCGCTCTTGTCATAAATGAAATTGTCCGCAAACATAAAGGGCCGTCACGCACTGCCAACTGACAGCAACCCCTTGGTGTACGTATACGACATAAAGCGAGAAATTTCTTACTTTTAAACTAGCTAATTGATATAAGCAAACAAACGACCTGACTGCTAAACTTATAGGTAAGTGTTCATCGCCGCCCATAGACAATAGCAGGCAGGGACAGTGCCAGCTCGTGGCCATGAAATCATGGAAATCTAGAAGGATCCCATATCATAACACTACGGGCACATTATGGAGCAAGTTCGTATCAGAATATGTATATACGTATACACGTACGTATCAGGAAATAACG